>JANHQD010001839.1:0-16971 GCA_024721195.1 Marasmius sp. AFHP31
TCGGGACATGACCGTTGTCAGAAACAGATGGACCTAAGGTTCAGAGAACTCACTACTTTCTCGCTTGCTCTCTCTGGGCATTCCAAGACCCTGTTTCAGGGGGTTCAGGAGGAATCGGGGACGTTTGCCGATAAGGCACTGTCTTTTTAATCAAACAAGATGAATCGACGGCTGTAGACGGCGACCTTTTTTCTGGTTGTGAGTGATGAAAGTGGAGTATATGGCTTGAGGGAACGAGGCGGTCCAGCAAGCCTGGGCTGGCCGATTGGAGCACACAGCAGTTCAACGTGCTTCGTGTCAAGGAGCCGTCATGGGACAACTCTATTAAAGTGGTGTCTTGACCCCGAGAAAGGTCGTCTACCTCGTCCCATGACGGTTGGCTTGCTACTTCAAGCGCCTTGCCTAACTTGAAGCTTCCACGAATCTCCTCCATACTCCTCGCAACTGCAACTTGCTTCCGTCGTACGAAACAAGCGAAAGCCAACAGTAGCGCATTGTCAACAATGTCAAGGGTTTCTTCAGTCAAAGTTCAACGATAATCATAAGGAGCGCCCACCGTCTTGATTAGAATGGCCTTGATGATTGGAGGCCCCTCAGTCTGTCGCCCGGACCGTGACCCGCACTAGGTGTAGAATTCAAAAAAATCATAATGTGGCCTGATTAGAGGCTCCAAGCTGGTCAGAACGAGGCTATGAGATGTCATACAGAGGTGGAAAATCCGGGCAATAGTGTATTTGCGGAGTATTGAGCGTACCCAATCCTCCGAGTGCTCTTGAGTCTTATCGGCGTTTGCAGATTAAGAGACCATCACGCGGCAGTCCGAAGGAAGCTGTAGACTTAGTGCTGTAAGCAGGTAAGGCCAGGTACCAGACACGCTCTTTAGGGCAGGTCATGTTTAGTAGAGGCACACCAAGCTCCTAGATTCTCGCTGCACCATATTCGTGTACATGGTATATCCGACTTCCATAAAATACTGTCATAAGATATTTTTCCACTCTTCAAGGATGCGACATGTTATTGTCTGCTAGCCAAAGCCGACAATAGAATATCATAATCAACCTTCGCAGCTGTAAAACGCAAATTCAGCATTCCCACAGGGCAAGAGAGGCAACCAGGTTTGCTTACATTTTAGTACCATCCTGACAACCATTTTTTCCAAGGTTGGATTTTCCTGTCCGAGTCTTTCGAATTGTTGCCTTCCTAGCTTCCACACAACCGCGTCTCTCTCAACCCATACGGTCGCGTTTCTCTCCAGATCGCTCAGAGCCGATAATTCGCCCGCAAGGGTTCCCGAGACCATCGATTCTTCTACGCTTGCACTATGCATGGAGAACCGATAAGAAGCCCTCAACACACCACTTTCGATTATGTATAACCCATCGGACTCGTCTCCCTGCTTCCAAAGAACGTGTCCCTCAGGAACGGATATACGCTGCAGGTACGGAACGAGGGCGAGAAGATGCTCAGAGTTGACATCGCCAAACGAAGAGAAGACCTTGACGAGGGTGTTGTACGGCTCAGGATGAGTGTGAGTATCCACTGAGGACGGAGGTATGTCTGCGGGAAAGGCTTGGTTAGCGAACGAAGTCCAAGGAAAACAGAACAACTGCGAACCATTGGCGATCGTCCTAAATCCAACATCATTGAGATGAGATCGACGGGGTGAGCCTGCTCCACTAGACACAGATCCTGGGGACAACGCAGAGTCGGCATCTCGTCTTCCGGGTAAGGCTATTCATCTTGTTAGCACACCGAAGAGAACCAAAGCAGTACAGGACATACCGTATGGGAGTACCAACTCCTTCTGCGCCTTGAACCACGCCCTCAAATAACAGTTTTCCGTCCATTCGATCGCATCACCAAAGCTCTCAAACAACTCCACCCCTTGTGCTCCCACTACGTCCACGTTGCTCAGAGCCCTTCCTATCTCGCTCTCAGCCCCGAAGCCACAGAACACCATCGTTATGCCCTTGTCGCTCAGCATCCGGTGAACCCTCACAAAGGCCTCTGCGCTCGACATGTCCAACCCAGCGACCGAGGTCATATCCAAAACCAAAAACCTGACAGGATTGTCATACAGATGTCGTTCAACGACTCTTCGGATAGCTTCTTCCACATATGTTATGGTCCCGAAGAAGAGGAATCCTATCCAAGCTTGAGCAAAACCGACATCGAGACGGACAACCAAAGTAATACCTTGCAATCGCAGAATGGTCGTTTGCTTCGACACCTCCTTGATATACGCTCTTTGAGAACTAGGCCGTCTTACAGTTGACATTGCGGTCTCCCCGGTGTGAATCAAGCGTATGCTCCTCCTTTGAGAGTTTTGTACGACAAAGAAGAAGCCTACGGGATGAGTTAGCACACCGAAATCCTGACGCTAAGTCCACAAGAGCAACTCACAACTGACGACAATCCCAAACAGCACGCCAATCACGAAGTCCCACACAGTCATAGCGACCATGATGCTCACGATCGTTATGAACTCCATTCTTGAAGAGAACGTCAGTCCGACCTTCACAGACTATGCGGCACCCACCACTCACTTGCTCACCCTCCCCCTCGTATCCCACACCGCCTCCTTCACCAAATCCCATCCAAGAACAAAGATCAACGCACCCACGACGCAAACCGGCAGATACTTAATCGGACCTGTACCGATCCACAGCAAGAGGATATTGGCCAAGCCCAGCAAGAACCCAGCTACACGTGTGCCACCTCCAACACGGTAGAACAGAAGGGTGTTCACGTATACGAGATAGTTCGGCCTGTAGGATATTTAGAGAGAGTAACACGCACGAGAAAGTGAACTTCTTACACGCTTCCCACCATTCCCGAAAGGAGGTTGGAGTATCCATGCCCGACAAGTTCCTTATTGGTGTTGATATCTTCGTCCAACGAGACAGCTAGAGATGGATCGCGAGTGAGTGCTGGAGGCGCAGAAATGAAGCTATTGCTCACAGAGTGCAGGTACGTTCAACGGAGGATGGAGAATGTTAAAGAAGAGCCTATCATGTCTTCAATACGCATGTTACGGCGAAGGAAGCGAACGTTGCTCACAAAGCGAATTGTGTCGGTAGAGTCGCCCAGAGAGGTCCCCAATGAATGAGACTTGCATCTAGAAGCGCGTCGCGATCAAAAGTTTGTCGAGGCGTCGACAGGGCACCATCTTACCGAAGTATTCATACAACTTCCACCACGGTTCCTCTCCTCCTCCGACATCAAAAACCCATCCATCTCGCCTTAAATCGACCAAATTGAGTCTGGCAGATGCCACCACTACGTAAAATATAATCGGAATGGCAACAAAATCTGCAAACGCACGCCATCAGTATGCAGAATGGTGGAACAGGAATCAGAACGCGAGACGTACAGATAGGGAACACCAACTGCCCCTTCCATCTCATCGTAACCAATCTCAGGAGTACCGCAAGTCCCGCTGGTACACCCCAAAGGAGGAGATTCTTCGAGTTGAAGAAGAGTGTTTTGACCAAATCCCAATTATACACGAAATCATCGTCAGGTATCCGAAGAGAGACTGAAAGCCTGCGATTTCGATCTCGTGTTAGAGCACACGTAAAATGAGTTCACTTAGCGAACTACTCACCCAGTTTGAAGTAAAAATACACCAACTCCACCAATACAACCAACCAAAATATGCCGAGGGAAAAAGCCAATGATCACGCCCAGCTTCAAGGCGCCCAAAAGCAGAAACGCAAGACCTAGGCAAGGTTCATTGATGAATATAACGCGATTCTCGCGAGATTGAGTCCAAAAAATACTCACCGGTCAGCAGACTGCTCATCATATACGCAACCAGTGTCGTAGCCACGACTTCTTTTGCCCTTTCGACACCAATATCCGAGGCAATAGTTTGTGCAAGAATGTGAAAGAATGGCACAACCTCGATCATCATGCTCCCGTTCGCACCGGCGAACCCACTTCCGCCCAAAGTATAGACAAACTGAGACACAACTGCCGAGATGAAAAACAACGAAACACCCATCGGCCCTAGATCGGTGAACGGCTCTGAGGTCGGGAAGATGAGCATCCCGTCTGCAAGGAGAGAAATATTCAATCATCGGCACGAGAAGGGAAGGTCAGTTACCTACAAGAGACACCGTCCAAGATGTTCAGTAGACACCCCAACAAAACGGCGGGTAACGCGGCGACGCTCTGCTTGGCAAAGAGCTTGACATCCGCCGGACTGATTTTTTTCGCTAGGCTGAGCCTCCGGCCCAACTTTTGTACGACTTTCGACGAGATATATCTCGGTGAGAGTTTCTTCAAATCCGGCTTGGCTACAGGCGTGGGTGAAGGTGGGGATACTGCGCCATAGGGCGTTAGGCTCTTCGATGAATGGGAATGTAAAAGCGGCTGCGTCTCGTGGTAGGATAGCAATGGCGAGGCCTCAATATCTGGCGGTGGCGGTGACATATGGTGAGGAGGGTGACCCGAATGCGTATCCAGATTGGGGTCCCACTTGACCGATCTTTGACGGGTTGGTGGTGGGCGTGTTTGGGACGATGACGAGACAACACGACCCGCTAGTGAAGGAAGTCCAGCCGTTTTTTGAGGACTTTCAGAAGTGGGCGAATGGAGTGCTGTGGGAACGGGAGTCGGCGAACCTGAGACTACTTCTTCGTCGTCGGCGGAATTTTGGGAGGAGGGAGTGATTGTGAGAACGGAGCCAGTAGAGCCAGTACGTACAATGGCCGGGTGATTGATGATTGGTGTTCTGTCGGGGGAGGTCTGAGAAGAACCACTGTCACTGAGTAGAAGGGAGAGTCCAGATTTATAGGGCAAAGTAGAAGTGTCGTTATTTCCTACAGTTTTGCGGACTGCTGAATTGGGGTTGACATCATCGACAGCGGCGCCATGTTCACCTGAGGTGTCGCCGATACGTTCTAATTCTTTGTCCTGAGAACTCTTTATTACATTGGCCCCGGTCTGCGCACCATGAGGCGAATCGACCACTGAATGTGAAGCTCGGCTGGCGGTTGCGTTTTCGAAATAGGGATTCCTGGACTCTTCGTTTGTGTCTCGTGCGCCAAAAGAAGTAGAGACAGCAGAGGCAAAGCTGGTACCGGGAGCTGGAGGAGAGAGAATCATCTCGGACAGTTGTACAGTGCTCAATCGAATGTCGCCCTGTGATCGAATCTGTACTCTGGGAGATGAAGAGGGAATGTGGTCGTCTGCCTCCATACGACCACTTAATGAGGACCCCGCCGATGTCGTGCTTGTTCTACGCATGAAGCTGAGGCGCCTCCTTGGACTGGGGGTGACGATCGGGGATTCTGAATGAGCTCGTGTTGGCTGGTTTTCCGATGTAGACAAGTCTTCGACAGAGTGGTGAACCTTGGGGTGAAGTAACCTAAAAAGCACGGGGTCAGCCTATTATTGGAGGCGGATGAAGGTTAGAGAAGAAAGAAATTCCCTCAAAATTTGAAAAAAAAGAAGGCCCATTTACTCCCCTTCCTTCCATCTCGGACACTTCCTCGAAACAAGCGCAACTCTTTCCCACCAATAAGAAAAAGACAGCAAAAGGATTGTCACTCACCCAGCTCTGCTCAGAGGGGAATCCTTCTGAAACGAGAAGGAGAGTTTGCGACTCGTCGCTTCACTACCGACACCCGTCATCGCTCTATTTTCGCTATTGACTGGGATAGCCAGACTTGAAGGAATATCCACTTCGGTAGGAGACAGATTTCCATTTCTTCCGTCGGCTCGTGAAGGTGTAGAAGAGAACGTTCCATCGGTTTCTGGATCCATGACCCTGAGTTATCCTACAAACGTGTACACACTAGTCTTCCGCCGACAGCGTCTCTGACTTGTTCAACGTTTCTTCAAGCCTGTCTTGGGTATCTCTGGGGTCGTTGGAGGAGAATGGAGAGCACAGTCGATGTCATAGCCCATGATAGATAAGCCATGCGTGCGGTTATTCAAATAATTCTTTTCCAGCAATCCATCATTGCCCTGGTGATCCTCGGCAATGTCCGAGAGCTGTTGAGGGCTTCGGTAGATCCTTAAAGTTACGACCCACTCCCTCACGTTCTTGAAATGCTCAAGTGCAAAACGTAGGACTCTTCGTACCAAGTCGCAACTAGATTTTCTCATTTTGAGAAAGCAAGAACGATCTGCATTCAAAGCCATGTAAATGTGTGATTGTTCACTTCACAGGCGATATCTATATGACGGAAAATGTAAGATTGTGATCGAATTGATGGTGTACAGAATGACGATGCGCTAAGGCGTGATAGTCGGGTACTACAGAGACTCATCCTCGATACTCAGCGAAATGGGATTGCCAGTGCTAGAGATAGGTAGGCGACCGGTTCTCGACTTGACTCGACTTTCCCAAAATCACGATTTCACAATTTGACGTTCGAGCCCTACAACGTGTCTAGGGTCAGGACACGTCGGTCGGCGACTGCAAGAATCGGACCCGGGAGACTCACCTCATCGAGATACGAGTCATAGACAACTGCAAGACTACTTGGGCCATGGGTTTCGATAGTGACTGACGCGTCAATGACGAGAGGGAGAGGGCAAAATAGACCTGAACCTTCAGCCGATGATGAGTCTGAGACCTAGGGTCCCGTCAGCTTTGCTCGTTAGGAACGAACAGGGTGCGCACCGATGTGATGGGCTGATCTCACAAGGACCTGGCGCGTTTCGTAACACAGGAGACTTCGGTAGCGAGTAGCACGCTGAACGTCGTCTGCAGAAGCGGGGAAGCACTCGTCAGGTGTCGTGGCCACTATCGAGTCGGAAATAGCTCACAAGCACGAGCAACCTTACTCGAAGCCCCATTTCGGAACGGTCGCCGTGTTGTACATTCTCCGAAGAAGGTTCAGATGGCATGGAAGATATATTAGCTGGGAGAGGCTAAAACGTAAGGCACGTGACCATTAACGCAAAGTCGATGTCTGACCGTGTTGAATGACTCACTCGAGTTTCGTGTAGAATATCCAGCAACGAATCGATCTGGGGAATGTACTGATAATCGTAGCAAACGGTTGTCGATCAGAAACCGAGCAGGGAGGGCAAAAGAGTCAAGGTGCGCACAGGTACGTCCTCGTCTTGATTCGTGAACACGGGCCTTGGATACGGGTCGTACTTATGAGCCCCGAAAGCAGAGCCTACTGGAAGCCGGTGGGGGCCAGTCATGGTACTGAAGAAAGTGTCAAAGAGAACGGTCGTAGTTTTGGCGAGCGGCTGGGTCAATATGACTGGGGACTTTATAGTCATAGCGTGGGTAGAAACTGATACAGCACAATCACTAGTCCCGGAATTGGAAACAAAAGGTGACGGGGGTCAATACTGTAGTGACTTACAGAATAGGCAGTGCACTCACTGCGTTCTACTGTCCGCGTTCAGATTCCACTGCCAGCCTACTGGGTCGACCCAATGGCCCGACTGATTGAAACATCACTAAGCCGCTGTTCGTGCTCAACATCATTGATTTCGCAATGGGCCGAATGACATCCTACTGCTGTAGTACAGCACTAATGCGCCGTGACGGAACAACCCAAGGGTTCTCCGACTCCCGCTATTGGGGTCTCCCGCACTCGTTCCGGCGTGAAAAGACTTAGGCTTGATCAGGTACACTCCGAAATCACAGGACAAGAATTCAGATAGCTATCCCAGGGGTAATCATGTAATCAGCGGAAAGGGCGAGGACAGAGATGTGGACGACGCACAGTCTGCATGAGCAACCCTTCTGGAATAGTGCGTGATCCTCCGCCAACTTCCTCCAGAAACACAGCAAAACCTCGAGTTGTATACACTATGGTAAATTCGGACGATTATACCTCCGGGAATTCGTAGGGTGCTTGACTCAAGCCGACGAGACGATAGCTAGCTGCAGGAGGTGAATATAGGTCCGAATGTACGAGTTTGCTGCTGGCCGTACTCGCAAGATCGCTTCAGAGGTAGCGGCGTTGAGTTTGGATCCGTCGAAACTTCGCCATATGTCTGCAGCGGTCCTAATCAAACTTGGGGACGGGATTTTTGAGCAACTGCAATGGATTGATGGGGACAAAACTTGGCTAGCAGTGGTGAGATATTCCCTAGAACTCCCATAGTGTTGATGTGAAGCGAGAAGGGAAGGCGTACGGATAAACGATGAGTTGTCGAGAAGCGGAGTTGTGGTAGAGGTTGACCCGTGTGGGTCCCAATTGGGCTCCAAATTGCTGACAAGCTAAATTTCCCACTCACTGCCAGCCTCGCGCCAGGGACATCGAGTGTTGTTCAAGCATCACAGCCTAATGTCCTGGCTAACCTGAACCTCAACTTGCAGCAAACCAGCTATGCAACAGTTAAACCTGTAAATTCCCGAAGCAGAACATGCCGCGACACTATTATAGATAGGTGTTGAGCGTAAATTATACTGATAAAAACAAGATAGGCTGGTTTGTAGAGTTGGTAGACGAATTGACTCTACCAGGTTCGAGACAGGTTCAAGACATCTGAACACCGAGATAGTTGAACCCTTGCTGTTGTTGAGGCGGTGGGCTCGACTGCTCTCCAGATGTGGACGGCGCTGATTGCTCTGCGGGAGAGTTCCCACAGCTCTGCTTGTGGCGGGGCCAATCCGCTAGTTGACATTTACGTGGAGGAGAGCAGTACCTCGCACTTCGACATTTCGAGCATCGCATCACCTCCTTCTTGTCGCCACAGGCCAAACATACACCCTTTGGTTCCTCCTCCCGTCGTTTACGCTTTGACTGATGCTCACGCAAAATGGTATCCATCCCTCTTTTAACCTTCGAGATCATGAGGCTCGATTTCATTCCATCCCCGTCAGCAATATCAGGGTCACCTCCATGAGCCAAAAACCACTCAAGAGCATTACGAGCTTGAGCGATAATCGCTCGATCGTCCGGCTTCCAAACCATAGAGAATTCGTGGGCAGCGGTGGCCCCATAGCGGTTTCGTTTGTTGATATTCGCACCATGATCCCAGAGGAGCTGCGCAAACTCTGGGTCGAAAGAAGGTTTTGTGGAGATTGCGTGAGCCAGAGCAGTCGTGCCCGCAAGGTCTGGAGTATCAACGATGTTGACTTTGCTGGTGACTGGAGCAAAGGTCTCGAGAATGTATCGTGCGACTTCGAGGTGCGCTGGTCGTCTGTCGGGCAGAAGCAAACGTGCTTGGCCAATACAGTTCATGATCGGAGTACGATTGGGACCATAGCGTAGCCTGAATATTTCTCGTGCCACTTGCTCGAGCTGCGCATCCCTTGCAAGTGTTGCTACCGAAATTCAGACGTAAAGACGTTTTCTTTCGAAAAGAAGTGGTACTTACAGTAGTTTTCGAGTCTCGCTTCGATATCCTTCTTGATCAGCTCCGTACTCCCCCCGAACGCCAATCTACCAAAATAATCTAGATCCACGTTAGGATCCATGACTTGGTTGGTGCAGAAGGACCGCAACCTCTGGGACTCGCTTCCTTTCAGTATATCATTGCTATATTGAGTTCGGAATAAGTTTCTTTATTCAGACAAATCCTACAAAATTCGACCTTTCTTTGAGTTCCTCGAGAGGCCTAAAAGATTTGCCTATGTAAGCCACTGAACATGGTGCCCGGAGAATGGGAAAAGTGACAGTATCTTACCTCCCTCCTGAGTGGTGTCCTAACAGATTTCCAAAGTGCTGAACTTGCGCTGGAGCTTGGTTGGGACTTCGAATTGGAGTCACTGGCATGATGGTGGTTGGGGAGAAGGCTTGAGAGTCTCACGTGGTCGCGCGTCAACGCGATTGACTGTCACGGGAATCACAGGTTTGTGACATGTTGTCACATCGGGAAGTAACCTTGCTCTTTCCCCTCCATCACCGACCTCAATGTCGAACACGATTGCTTTGTGCGTTTTGCTTCTTGGGATTGGAGACAGATAATAGCTTATCTCCTGGGCCAGATACCCATTGTCAAACTTTACCTTCAGGTACGTGAACCGACGCGCATACGAAAAAACAAGCTAACACGGAGACCAGTACGAAGGAGGCACAACCTGAAGAGGATCCGTCTGTATCCGCACGTTTGCAGCGTTTGCAGAACAATTATGAAGATTTTGGGATGCGTCGGACTGTTGAAGGAATTCTAGTGGTACATGACCATGGACATCCCCACATCCTCATGTTGCAAATTGCGAATGCGTTCTTCAAATTGTGAGTTTCTTGATTCGCCTTGTTTTCTACACCATGTATCTGTACTCGCTCTCTATCTCTATACGACTCTTTTCTCGGCACAAAATGAAGTCCGCGACATTGCAAGCAGCTTTTTCTACATCAAGAGACATCTATACTAACTGAGATTCTCGGGCTCAGGCGCTGACGATAACCTCTTATGACAGGCCAGGAGATTATTTAAAGCCAGGTGAAGACGAAATCGAAGGCTTGAAGCGACTCTTGGACGACAGACTGGCCCCTCCTCCTCAAAGCAGACTCACGCAGTTCAACCAGAGTCACGGTGTGTACCTATATTCTTTTAATTCCAGGTTCAGTCCAGCTCATACAGTGATTCTTCAGGTGTCGATAATGACTGGGAGATTGGTGATTGCCTTGCTCAATGGTGGCGGCCCAACTTCGAAACTTTCATGTACCCGTTCGTACCAGCGCATATCACCAAGCCAAAGGAGTGCAAGAAGTTGTTCTTGGTCCAAATGCCAGAGAAAAGTGCGTCTCTCAATGCCCCGCCCTATTCGGTACCTCTCTTCATATTCTACGACTTGCAGAGGTCTTGGCCGTACCCAAAAATATGAAGCTTCTCGCTATCCCGTTGTTTGAACTATACGATAACGCGGCAAGATACGGCCCTCAGCTCAGTGCCATCCCACATTTATTGTCGAGGTGAGGAAGCTTCATTGTTCTATGTGGATTCGAGCGCTCAACGCTCTATGTTTTATTCTAGGTACAACTTCATCTTCCAGTAAACGCCTCAACCTCGTCATCATCGCCACCCGCTTTCGCTTTCGTCGCATTCCGCTACCTCTAGCTCTGTGTTCTTCGCCCCTTCCTACTCAGCTGTACCGTATGACTGAGATGATTGTGTTTATTGTATGATTAGTGTTGGGGAAGATAGTAACCATGCAAATCGCTGCCTATAAAAATAAGTACAATGTGTATACCCGCTACATGTCAATGCGAAGTTCTCATTCATGATTCGTGAAGTACTATGCTGTTTCAAGACGCATATCGCGAGCGGGCTCTAAGAATATGCCCATAGCGAACGAGAGCCTGTGTGGAAGGCGCGCCATTAGCAAGTTAGCGATCTGGGTCAGGAAAACACTTACGAAGTAGACGACCCAGAGGAATATCGATAGACCACCCAGCAACGAACAACCTGGCCCTAAGCCTAGATTTCGGAAGAAGGCCGATCCAAACAAAGGGAATGCGCCTGCCATCGAGGCCCTTCACCAGGCGATTAGCACTTACTTCAAGGCTATTTACGAGCCACAATAGACATACCTGAACAAATCGTTACCGGCCAAGACCGATCCTGCGTACTTGTAGTACGTGACAGTAAGATAAACGAGAATGGACTGGAAAGTGAGGAAAATCCCGGGAAGGTATAGCGCTGCAGCTATTACAGGTACAATCCTATTTGAAGGTTTCGAGGTTAGGACTAGGGCGAGTCGAGTTGACGGAACTCGCTCACCAATGCACTGATTCCCTTGCAGTCCATCCAAACATGAACAGAGAGATGGGAATGAAGATGCTGCCAAACAAGCCAAGCTCCAGGAGAGCCTCCGAGGCCATGTCTGGGTCTCTGACAGAGCGAGGCTCCAGGTGATACTTCACTATTATGAAAGCGGACTCGTCAGTCCGTTACTGAGACACATTGACCGCAGAATTAGATACCCACAGTATAGACAGTATGCGGCGTAACTGAAGCCCCCGGAGACTATGAATGACGCGAAGGGAAGACTCCCGACCCCAAGGTTCATGCCGTATATCTCGTTGAAAACGAGTGGAAAGGCTTCGAACTAGCAAAGACTCGTCAATATCATGCGCTATTTCCGGAGGGACGGCGGAGACGCACCCAGAGATAAAACACGGAGTCTAAAACGAATCACTACGTCAGTATATGCTTCCCGAGAATACGAATACTCCTTTGCACTTACAAACAAGCCCAATGAAAATGTTCGAGAACAGAACCGCAGGATCTGTGGTCAACAGTATCGGCCGCACAAGGGCCTCAAAGGCTACCTCTCTCTTGGACATGTTGGCTTGATCCAACTCGCTCTGGCTACGAAGATGCGGGTTGCCGGTTAGCTTCCGGAGCCTTCTAGCTCGTTTCAAAAGTATAGTCGGCCCATAGGTTTCTGGCAAGAAGATGGAGAGGAATCCCAGAGCAAATGCCGCGATCCACATCAACTCGTAGATAGGCCATCGCCAGTCCTTCGCTTGTGCGGCAAATCCACCCTAAGAAATAGTCATGAGCCTTATAGAGTATGAGGACATAGACATACGACTTACGATGACGGGACCGCCTGAGAAACGATGGAAGGATTTGTCAGAACTGTGTCGCCCTTGGAATCGATTACCAGGACTTACATATGGGGCCAGCAACCGCTCCGAGCGCCCATATACCCATCATGTACGGAAGCTTTCGGCCCTCGTAGATATCGGCTATGGACGCACCCTGTCGGGACGGCATTAGCATCAAGCAACGCAGAGACTCGAGTTCAAGAGTGCTCACTCCAGTCGCCAAAGCAGGGCTTGCAACGAGCCCAGTCATGAATCGGAAACCCATGACCATCGCAAAATTCGTCGCTTTGACGATGGGTATGTTGAAAAGCAAAAAGATGGCAAGGCCAATGATATATACAGGATTTCTGCCCAACGATGGCAGTTCTTGAAGAGGAGTGAGGAACATAGGGCCGATACCGTATGCTAGCACGTAAAGTGTCAAGCCAAGTGTTGCCTTTGTCTGTGAGATATCAAAGTGTTCCATGATACCAGGAATCGAGGGGGTGTAGATCGCGGAGCCGATGTACACTGAGGCGAATCACTTTAGAAAAACGCTGAAAATTTCAGCGTAGGGAAAACGTACCTGAGAAAGTGAGAAGCGATATGCAAAATGCGACGAATCCTTTCTTAAAACTCGACCAGTTTCTAAAAGTCAAGGTTAGCTTTCTGCGAGCTCGAGGTAACACAAAGGCAATACACACTTCGGATTGTCGGGGTCGTCAGGACCCTCCCAACCAACCAAATAAGCATTTACACCACTCTCTACATCTCTGAAGCGATCAGCGCCCAAGTCCGACTCCGATCCAGAGCCAGGTATGTGAGCGGGAGGCGAAGGTGGTGGTGGGTATGCTGTATCTGTAGGCTCAGCATCCACGTCCACCTCCCTGACCTCTACAACAGCCTGAGAGCCGCCCTTCGCCTTCGGTTTCTTTTCTTCCTCCGTGCTGGGGATGTGGGTAGCTTGTGGTGATAGCGAGGGTGAACGGAGGTACCGAGTAGGTACTTCGTAGCCTGGTCTCTGATCCGCGTAGCCCAGAAGGCGTCCGCCAGAGAGGCTGTTGATCGCTTGACCGAGAAATGAATCCCGAACGATGTCCTTCATGGTGACAAGAGTCGGAGTGGATGAGGAATTCCAGTAGTTGAAGGAATATTTATCCTCAGCGGTGGTATATATACGCCCGAGGTTCAAGCCACCGACTCAGTAACAGGCGGTTTGTAAGATGACTAGAACGCCCATTTGAGACTAGTAAACGATTCGGGCGATGCCTTGTCCATTGAATGACAAAGATCGGGATGTTGCCGAGGCCAGGTTAAAAACAGCTGGCGGGAGAGAGGGAGAAAGGGAGGTCCGTAATGATTGTAGAGGGATGAGGTCAGAGTTATTAGTAGTGTTACTACTAGTTAGTGAGCGATAGCTAACAGCGAAGGCTTAGGTGTTTGCGGCGAGACGGGAGCTGAAACTTTGATTGGCTGTGGGACTGCATTGAGCGTCAATGCTATGGATTGAAGGCAAGCACAACTGTCAATGAAGGAAAACCGGTACTGAAACATCCCAGAAGATAGCTTCAGAAAGATAAGGTGGCGACTAAGCACGATTTGTTGGCCGAGGCCATCTAAGGAATAGGTTTAGTCGTGCTTCGAAAGGAGGTGAGGACCTGGGTTATCCTACCACAGTGAGAACGTCCTCGACGGGATGTTGTGAGACCCATTCGGGGACAGAATAGAATGTTTGTCGTGGAGCGAGAAAGTAGGCAAGATCCTGGGGATAGTCGGTGCGGGATAACGCTGATGTCGACAGAGCTCGTAAAGCCAGATATCTAGAAGTGGACATTACCAGCGGCGACAAAGTCATTTTGGAAGAAGTCGACATTCCATATATAGAATACAGGAGTGGGTTCCTCAGAATCCGAGGAGTCGTATGAATTTAGAACAACCAAGACTCAAAGAGACAAGGCGGCCGCGTTGCAGGACCTGAAACCCATACTGTGGGGCAGTGTGACCAGCTGGGACCCAGGAGGGTGAGGATGCGGAGGGAATCACGAATTCTGAAGAAGGTGAAGCATGACTATACGACATGACTGAAGGAGGCCAAGATGTGAGCCAAGATGTGAGCATTGAAAATTGCCGGATCACCGGGCCCGCGCACCCCACTCATCCGAACTTCCGAAGCACCCCAGTGCCGGAGTGTAAACTATAATCTCCGAATTCTGTGCCCTCGCCGCTCCATGGCATCCGAACTGCTCTGTTGTTCCCATGACTACGTCGGTGTAGCGGTCACACCAGTACTCGCGGGATCTAATCACGGGTACACCATTCCAGCAAGGCTCAAGCCCATGAATGCTTATTCATTTCTCAGCATTTGTGGTACATGATTCAGCCTTACACACTCTCAATGACATTTTCGGCCCTCCTCTGCAAGGAGGGCTTTGTCAAACCCCTCATCAAGAGGTGTTTTGATCGTGGCGTCGTGGTCACAACACTTCTCATTTCTACTTTTGCTACGCGCCTTCTCCCATGCTCTTGAGTCCTCGAATCTTCTGATGTCTTATGGTATTCTGGGGGAAGCTGGGCTAACCAGGGTGGGGAGAGTTCCGCGGAGCTCGAAACAGCCACAAGTAACCTATTTGCGAGTCAGACCGTATATCCAACCTATGCCAATCTGCTACCATCCCAAAATTCCCCCGCAAGACCCTTGCTCAGTCTGGATTATGATTGATAATCAGCCTCCGTGAGTCCTGTTGCCCCAAAATAGCTCTCTACGCTGTTCAATTTATCTCTGGCGACAACGACAACAGCGACCCTCTCACCGAGCTCACACACGAGAGTTTCGAGTTGGTCGTTTAGAACGAAGTCGACAAACATCACGGCGGAATTACAGGCTCACCTTCAAATGTCAAGAGGTGACATCGATATCGAAACCTTTCAACTCGATGGTGGATACAAATTCGAGTGGCTGATGTCTAAAATTGCGACCAACGAAGTTGACGACGTCCGTGGCCATTTTAAAGACGGTTTTCCACCCGCTTCTGAGGCCTTCGTTCTTCTCTCCATAAAAGCGACGGACAAGAGGAAAGAGCGACGCGGCAGTTTCTTCGATTTCTCGTAAGTACAAGCTGTCGTTCGTGGCAAGTAGTGGAAATCGGCTTCCACTGCGACCCTCAATACGAAATAGCACCATCAGCCCGGCTGGTCCCTATCGCCGTACCTCAAGAATAGTGTCTCTCAGGGGCTGTGATACTGGTTTACCCTGTTTCCTCATGTTCATGCTGCCTGTTTTCCCGGATACTGAGGTTCGTTCTCTTTTCTGGTTCCTCTCCGTACTGTCTTGCATTTCCAAATGCTAACTAGACCGATATATCCGGTGACAAACCTCGAGTCCCCCGACGGCTGGACCCCCGGGGGAGTTTTCCATCCGAGCACGCCTTCGTAGCCTCCTGGGTTGATGGTTGACAAAACATTGTAGGGCGTGAAGTGCTTCTCGTAGTTCCGGGTTTTCACCCTCATCGGACCGTCCCATCCTTCGTGCCAGTCTAGCTGTGCTTACTATTGTGATAACTATCTATGCGGCGGGCCTCACAAATCCGCAGGACGCTCCGATCACGACCAAGGCAATCGGCAGCTTTTGCTCCACGATTGATATCGATTTCTGCCGGGTATTCTATTCTTTTTTTAAGTTCCACTTTGATTAGAGCACACGCCGTCTTGCCAATGGTCTGACGGCGTATCGTCGCTCGGGAGAGAATGAGCCGTCCTCATCGGTTTGCTCCCTCACGCTGACAAGCCAATTCAGTACTCAGTACTCAGTGCTCACATTCTTACATATGTTGTGAGATATATACGACCTAAGCATGATCTTTGCTATTATGATGCTATACTTAGTCAGTGCTATCAACGTCCTGGTCGATTAGTGGTGAAATCATCTCGTTGTGGTTTGAATGCTGTTCAATAACTCCGAGAAGCCGAGGGCTCGACTCCCTCCCGGGACATTTCTGTGGCACGCTAATTTATTTTCCTTCTTTATTCCTTCGTCTCTCTCTCTCTCTCGCGAGTCCTTCTGTTGGTGAGATTCATATGGACTATAGATTATTGATTCGTCACCGTGTTGAAGAGGTTGGCAGTTGGCTTGACTTGCTGATCGCGACATACTTAGTAATTATTTCCTCAGCAGTTCCCACCCTCGAGCAGGCTCGCCCAATCATCTGCATCATGCTTTCTTCCTAACCCTGAACTTCAATTTGGATCACCGTGCTTTACAGCTTGAAGTTGTACTCGACCAGCGTAAGAAGTGCTACTCTTCCTCTCTCCGTCTGGGTCTCATGATTCTCTTCGCAGAGAAATGCCCCTTTCTCGCGCAAGTACGACTACCGGGCGAAGTCGATCTCGCTCAGTCGCCCAGCCTGCTCTACCAGCTCAGCAATCTCCTCGCCAGTTTCTTCCACCTTCACATTACGCGGCTGCTGGGGGGTATACAGTTACGGAAAAGAACAAACATACGAAAGAT
>JANHQD010001840.1:0-58259 GCA_024721195.1 Marasmius sp. AFHP31
ATTACGCGTTCGAGCCGTCTATCTGGATCGGCCTTGGGTGATTCGTTCTTTCGTTCTCATCTGGATGATATCCTCTGGGACTTCGATCGCTATAAGTCCCTACGTCCTCAACGGAGCCCCCGTCGCTGGAGACTCATGCATGCACACCCAATTCAACGTCCCTCTCCAGCAGATATCATTCGCAGTAAACACCATCCAAGGCACATGTGTCGTCCTCGCCACGAGCGGCAGCCTCGCGATGTCTCCTCTGAACTTTCCCTTTACCAAAGACATGGGGTTTGTTGAGAGAGTGAAGACCTCCGTCACGGCGAAAGATCTTCCAACGTTCTCGAAATCTCTTCTCCGCCACAGTCAAGGATACTATCTGTGAGTGTGCGCTCCATTTCCGAGAGTACACATCGGCTGATTGATTTGGTACAGTCTCCTCTTGTGCGTCAACCTCGCCACGGCTATTGGAATCAGTATCCACGCGATCCCGCTGGCGTATCGCGTAGGGATGCTGGTCGCCACTCACGCCGTCCTCCATTGTGCGGCTTGCTCTATTTTCCGGAATATTGGGAAGGCGAAATACCTTGATCAAGAGCTCATTGACAACCTTCCTCTATTGTTCCGTAGAGATTTTAACCTTGACTCTCCTCAACATGGAGTGAGCTCGGAGTCGCAGGAAAGCTCGTGTGGACAGGAGAGTATAATAAAGGAGGGTAGGGAATGAGATATTTCGGTACCTATCGGACTGAAAGCTTGAACAGTTAGCAAAGAATAGGCTATTAGCAAAAAAAGCAATGACGTGTATCTCGTATTTGATAGACCTTGTCGCAAGCAGCTTGACCTAGGATGAACAAAAGCTGGAAGGGACCCATGAGTCCACTGCTTACCCTCCAGACGCATTGATTCGATGAGCTCTTTGCGTTCGTACAAATACACTAATGAGCTGCAGAGTCAAACGACGCGCGCTGCCAATATCTTGTTCTTCGTAAAGACGACTATAGTCCCTGAGCAACTTGGACAGCGTATAACTCTACCGTAGGCTGAGAAGCTCGTAGGGAGGCGTGGATAAGAGTACTCACCCATCAGGTACGTATGTAGCTTCTCGTGAAACTTGACATATGCATGAGAGCATTGGGTGAAGACTCTGAGTTTCAGCCCAAGTTGCATGGTGGGAGAGAACAAGAACACAGTCCGCACCCTGACGAGGTGTCACAAATTCGTGACTCTGTGACGCTACGTGATTCAAACAGTGACAGATTGTGACACTCCTTGTCATTGCCCACAACGGCGATGCTGACTTCGAAAACGACCACTGCGTACATGGTTGACCACCTTCGAACATTCTCAAAGGGGCGATGCCAATCAAGTTAAGGAATGGCCCCATCTTTCTCAATTTACGAAGAAGCCCAAAATGCTCAAGAAAACCTAACGAATACCTCAGACCACGATGGATTGGACCTTCAGGTACGTGAATCTTATCTGAAGTCGTGGCAAATCATTTATCATCTCTATAGTTCTCATTATGGTTCAAGAAGTCCTACGACTCGGACAGAAGAAGGGGAGAACCGAATCGCAATTGAAGTCCTGTGCCTGCCTCAAAGCTCCGTAGTGGTTGGCGAAACTTGGCAATATCGATGAGTTCTCATGTCTTGATGTGTGAGTCGTCTTCGTGTTATGCTTATCATGTCATTAAACGGTACCATTCGCTTTTTCTCTCGTTATTGTAGGTCAAACTGTCAAAGCGTCAAATTTGGGCGTTCCCTTGTCAAAGCGTGTACAGGAGGACGGGGGCCCAGCGACAACGCACCGCCCCTATTGGTCTTTGAATCATACTCTCGAATTCTGATCGTGTGGGCTCGTTGCTTCGCTTCACCAACCTGAAAGACAATGGCCGTCATTATTGTCCTCCATGTCCATTGCCAGTAACCCACGCAACAGATTTGGGAGGTCCTTTGTTCAGGAAACCTTGATCGGTGACCTGACGTCTGTGTACGTCCTGGGCTACATCACACAAAACGCTGGTTCTGTCACATGGATTTCCAAGCATATACCCGCGTCGTAAGTGACGACCCAATTGTTTGTGCCCTTTGACATCACTGACGTCTTTGTTTCGCCGCTGTACCTCCAGACTCCAATCATTGTGCCTCTGAACACCAAAGTGCCGGTTAAAAGAACAAGAATATTCATCGAAGACCCACCATCTCCCATACAGCTCACTATACCACGTCTAACGTGATGAATAACCATCATCTACCTGATATTTTAGTTCTGTTCCCTGAACCCCCAATCGCCCAGATTGTGTTCTCCGATAGCCATTGCATTGCAGACGAGCCCATCGATCCCTATTTTCGCACAGAGACTCTTGGTCTTGACCTCCTGCCCTCCGCATCCGACCCTATCAACTCCCAGCACATAGACTCTCTTCGCATCGACATTACCTCTGAGGATGACGCCGACCAAGCCCATCTCCCTGGTCCTCTCTCGCAGAGCATCCAGCTCCGTCGTAAAGAATGGGCATGCCAAATCATACATCGTCTCCAACGTAAAGCTATCACACCTCGTAGCTTTACGCTCTGCATGGACTGTGACGAGATACCCCTCTGCAACGATACGCGCCTAATCGATGCCGTCCGCTCATCCTTCCTCGGTATCACCCAGCTAAACCTATGGTTACAGAGGGAGGATGTAACCGATTTGATCCCCTTCGTTGCTTCGTTCCCCAAGCTCGAGGTGTTGGCGCTCATATGTGTGTCGCTGTATGGAGAGTATGAGGACGAAGAGCCTGGCGGCGTTGGAGCGCTTTCACGGATGCTTCTCCCGCAGTCTCTGCAGACTTTCCATTTCAGCCCCCCCACGATCCTCAGTCGGGGTAATCTATATCCCGACTTGTGTGAGTGGATATCGATGCACTCGTCAAGAATGGAGAGGCACTGTGTAAAGGAACTGTCGTACTTGTGCTGTGATGAGCCGTCCTCTGACATTTCAATTTCGGTGCTCAACATTTCGGACCACATCGAAGAGCTATATCTCAGCTTCCAGGACAGCATTGCGGATGCTCTGTTCTGCACCCGAAAGGAGAGCGAAGCATTGCGATTTCAGGGGAAGAGGCCCACTAGGCATCGAAGAGGTATGTTCTCTAACAACCCTCAGAGTCCTTATGACGTTCACTGACGGCCCTCCCTTTTCCCCTTTCCTGCTCGTTCAGTTCACTACGACCTCTCTCACCTTCACTCCCTCCGCACCATCACATTCTACATCCCCGCCCTCAGGTTCGACACACCCGACCACTACATCCTTCACACCCTCGTCGATCGAATCCAAGACACGCTCAGTACCGTCTCCTCACCCGACCTCGAGAACATCATTATCCTCGTCCCCGAATACTACATCACCGAAGTACCCCCCGATCTCCCCGTATGGTACTCATTAGACGCGTATCTGGCGACCGTCCTCTCGTGCCCAACTCGCACAAAAGTCAACATCTGTGCTACGCCGGGTGACGAAGACTACGAGGTGTGCCTTGGGGATGAGGAAACTCGGAGCAAGTATCTGCAGACGTTTCAACAATGTGCTAGAACGGGGAGGATAAGGTTCGATGGTGACTTCGGGACTAGGCTTGGGAGTTCGGGTCCGACGTGGAACGTATTGAGGCAGAAACCGACCGCATAGTGGTAGGCGGAGGAGGATATTATGTATTCATGACGGGATTGCTGTAGTGTACCTTGGCTCTGACTTTGCAATGGACCTTGTCGATGTGCTGTATGTGTCAATGGGTGTACCTCCCTTGAATGCGAGATTCGGATAACGACGTTTCCTGCTAGCAATCGGTATGACGACGCAATGCTTATGTTGCCAATTAGATTTTCTGGCAGTGCGGATGGATATACGGTCCTCGTGTTCAAGATCTGCTTTTTCCTGCACTCCCGCGACATAAAGCGAACCCGAACGGCAATGGGAGCGCTAGCTTGTTTTGTATGGGTTTGTGGAGTGACTCTACAGCACCAGCACCCCCCTCGAGGCCAGACGCTGTGACTGCGTTATGGTATGGACGAAAGAGTGCATAATGGCCCCAGTAGCTTCGCAGTATATGGGCCCACAGCTGCCTGCCGGCGTAACCCTTGCTCAAGCCCCATTCATCTTTAGTTCATACGTAAGTACATGTACTCAAAATACATGTCGGTGCAACCCTAGATCTGTGTACACTCGCTATGGTAGGTAGTCGTCGATACGACGTCAACTTGGAGCGCACGCTCTGAACGGTACATAAACCTGTTCAACAAATTGCAAGGTGCCGATTTGCACGGATAAACCTGGGGTAAGGACTGAAACCTGAGACCAGGGAGACTTCGAACCTCGAGGCCACCGGGGCAATACAGCGCAGTTCATAGAGGTACCGAGTTTTGATGGAAGACGAGTAAGTATGGGTGAGTACCATGGGAGCCTGAGGCTCGAGCGCTCACGAACCAGAGACGTGACCCGCAATCCACACACCGCCTAAAGACGTTTGAAGTCGCCGCGCTAGCGCCCGAGACCGAGAGGGACTAGTGAGGTAAGGGAACCAATCATTTTAATACTATGGAATGGGATTGGAAGCCCGTGGTCTGGAGAAACAAGCTAAAGCTTGGATGTCGTAGTGGAAAGCCATGGAAACCTGAGAATAACCCAATCAAGTGATAGTAGGATGAGCCATTAGTAAAGTAGCAGTTACAATATTGCAGTCGGGGGCGACCTCTATCGAACATTGGACAGGAGATCCTCCAAAAATCCTATCTCTCGAATATCAGCCAACATGCCTAGCTCGGCTATGCAATGCTATTTTTTGGAGGGAGGGAGGTGCGAATCATTCACGCGTCCTTTCTGGATCGAACACATGTGATTTTGAATCTCGTGTGTGTGTTCATGTCGTGGTCGCAGACTGTTAGATCCTCAGGTTGGAAGGAACGCACGAGGACTATACCTTGGGTTTTTCGAGCTCAAGCTCAATATTCAGCCCTGGCTTGTCTGAAGCTTCTGACGTTTCCGAAATCGACATTTATCTATGACTTGGTTGGGATTTGAGTATCACCGTAATCAATAACGACGTCCAATACGAGTTTCTAGTACTCGGTCGCGACGATGGTGGAGAAGGTGTAGAATCCCTGCCGCAGTAAACGAGTAATCACGTTGGGAGTCCGCCAGAGAGCTGATTCTGAACACTCCAGCACGGTGGGGACACCGGAACGGACCATGTATGGGGGGAGGACTACTCGGCGAATGGAAGAAGAAGTTGGGAAAATGAGGTCGACTGTGAGGGCAGGAGTGGAAGAAAAGAGAAGGAATCGGTTTCCCACAACGTTCTCATGCTCCTTCTGAGCCACTTTCGTTGAGCAAGTAGAGTATGTAGTGTGATAGTATTGAGTGCAATATCTACGAGAAGGTTCCAGATCCAAATTGTCGAGATCTTGAAATGAAATGGTTCGAACTTCGTTGCTTCACTTTTGGCACCTTTCGTGACCATCTCGACAATAAGTGTTTGGTATGCCTGCTACAACCCGTTTCCGAGGCAGGAGAATCTTCGGCAATCTGAGGCCATTTGTATATATCGAAGCAGCGGCCTGATATCTGAGGGATGATTATTGACACGGACTATGATGCGCTCTTAGGCACTAGATAAATTCTGGAGTTAAGAAATGAATAAGCCGTGCTCCGATATGGCGTCCCGGAAATTTCGTACCCAGTAACCCGTTTCAACTTAGGGCCTCGAGGAAGAAATGAACGGATTTCTTCTTCCAGTAAACACCCACGCAATTCACCTTTGTAACTAGTCCTGCTTCTCTCAGAAGGGGGCGAACAAGCCGTCGTCCTTGGTTCTCGGGAACTCAATCAGATCATGAACCACACGAAGGAACTATGACAAGGTTGAGGAAGAACCAGTTTCCCCCCCTCACGCATCCGACCCGTCTCTCGGGCTGTAGATCGAATGTTTCTTTTAGCCTCGAAGTTCGCGGCGTCGGATAAACCATATCTTCAAAGGATACCATGCGTGCGTCGTGCGAGCCACCATCCGTCCGCCAACGACACGAGTAACTTCTCCACCGGTCATTCGTGATATTGTTGGCTGTCATTTCAAGTAAATGTCACTGCAGTGTGACGAGAAGGAGGAATGTGAGACTGAGGTAACGGCACGAAACCGAATCAGACCTAGCGAACGACCTGTCCTAGCATGTCGCTCAGTACTCAGTGCCATTACCATTGCCACCTTGAGGTCATGGTGCAATGACACTGTGAAGGACTTATTTGTGCACTCTCCGATCCATTCAGCGGGACAATAAATTTCGAGGCCCAACTTGCACTTTCCGTTCACATTGACAACTCGAGGGAGTTGTATTTGAGTAATCAGACAACGTACACCGCTTGCGCCAACACTGAGGATGAAACGCAGCTTCGACGAGTAAGATGTACGGTTGTTACGCGAGTTTGTATCAAAATCTAACATCTTGGAAACCTGTAACGGCCCGAGTATTATCAAGCCTGAGATAGAACGATAGCTGAGATAGAGTTACCTTTGGTGTGAATTTGTGAATAGCGCGAAACAACTTGGGGTCCGAATTGCTCACCTGTGTGCTCACAACGATCGTGCCCAGTCTAAAGCTACTCTCAAGCCTCACTTCCTACTCGTTCAAACACGGGACTCCCGGACCATGATCTTCAGCCCTTCCTCCTGTAGTACTTCCAGTATGGGTGGAAGCGTGTTGGGCCGAATATCGCGAACCCAATACGAGTACTCCAGCCCTTCTCCCCCGAAAAATAACCACAGATTTTGAATGTTCCCGGTCCGAAGTTTCCGGCGCGAACGTATTACAGATGCTATTGAGCTAAAATCCAAGTCTCGAATATCGGAAGGACTAGGGAGCTTGAGCTCCAGGATGTCCAATGCGGGAAGCAAATTTTCTTGTTCCGGTAGGTGCACAAGACGACCAACGATAGTATCGCGCGACATACTGAAGCGTTTCGCCCCAGCGACGCGAATTGATAGTTGTATCGCACTAACAGTAGCTCTGAGCAGATCAATCAAATCGTCTCCCTTGGTCGCATCCTCTGAGAGCTCTTGAACCTGAAGGGGAGCTGACGACGAGTGTAATACTGACGCTAACGAGCCATAAGGAGGAAATAGCACATCTTCAATCTCGATGGAGAGAGATTGGAGGCACGGCATAGACATGCTCCGAATGAATGAGGAGATCTCGGCTGAATCGCTGACGAGCATCATGATTCGGAAGGGATATACGAGCGATTGTCGATGGATCTTGGACTAAAGCGCCGTGGATAGGATCATAGCCTATCCCTAAAACGCAGGATTCAAGGTTCAAGGCGTAACGCAGGACGATGAAGTGATCGTGATAGCCAACCTGGTGAGAGCCTTCATCGTCGTGAGCTGTGCCCAGGGCAGTCGAATGTCGGATAGTGTGAAGAAACCATGGTTGACCAAGGTCTGTAGAGTAGGGGCATTCTCGAATACGCTGTAGTACGAGGAGCGGAAGGTTTTCTGGAAGCCGTCATGAATGTAGGATTGGCTCTGCCCTTCGGACAGGAAAGTCACGCTTTTGAGAGAGCGGAGGCGCCTTTTCGCTTCGTTATGGTGAAGGTGGCACCAAAATGCATAGGAAGAGTTGATCACTTCGACTCTTTCCCAGCGTTCTGCCTGCTCTACAAGAATTCGGAACAGCTCAGAATCGCCTTCTGTATTGCAAATTCCATCGCTTTGGTTCAGAAATGAAAGACCCGCAGTCCCAGAGTGTGTCAGCCACTTCCTCAGTGCCTCTATACTCCCCATTCTGGTCCCTATGGCCAGATCGGTCGCACTCAGCAAGAACTGACTCCATAAGGTTGGGAAAGATGTCGAAATGATGCTCCATCTCCTACAGACCCTGCTGATAGACCAGGGGCCGTGATTTAAGTCCTTTTACACGGCCATTTTCTGCCCTCTGAGCGGATAGCCTCGGTACGGATGTTTGCGGACATTACATCCTGAAGGACAGCCATACTGAATATGGTGCGTAGTATTTCGGTTGGGAGTTAATCCATTACAGTCATTTCGAGCGAAAAGATCGAGCCAGCCCGTATTTCAACAGGGTCTTCAAAAAGAGTTGTGAATGAAAAGGCCAATAGGAGAGATATCGCGGTGGCGGCGGTGGTTTGAGGTCAAGCCGTCTTACTCGGTCCCGCGCCAAACCTAGGCAAGGTCCGTGCGTGGGATCGTTGCCAACCTAATTGATCTTCGGTTCCAAGTCCTTGAAGGTGGTTCTCGCAACTTAACACAATCGCCAATTATCACGCAAGTTATGTCGTGAGTACCAATCCCCTAGTTTGCTCTAAGATCGGCAGATGCAAACGGAAATCAAGCAGAAAAACAGGTCGCTATTCAGGGCTTGTTTTGTGGTCAGCATCACTTCCTTCAGCCAATCGTGTGATAACCTACTAACCTTTAGGCCAATGCAGAGCATCGATGAATTGATCTTTGTAAACGGGGTGTCCAAGCAAGATGGCAGTGAGTATAGACTACTATGCCTGTGGGTGTACGCGGTGAGCTCACCCGTCCTTCATATCGCGTCCAGATCCTCAGCCTTATGCGATGTAGTCTATGGTACTAATCAGCAAGATTAATTTCAATTTTGGAAGAAGTGACCACTCAGATGGGCCCAAAGGTCGGAAAACCGATGTTTACCTTGAAACTGCATCCGATAATGGGCTTCAGGTGCGGGATATTTGCGTCAAAATTAGATACCTACTTCATACCTCCTTCCATATACGAGTCTCCATAGAGGCAAACCTCACATCGACACCTTCCTTCAGCTTACTCACCGCGACCTACGGCGCCATTGCAGAGTAGGAGTAAATCCGACACAACTTGCCCTCTCACGGAATACCCAATCTCCCCCTTTCGACAAGAGCTATGAGGTTGCGTCGCGATCCCTCCAAAAGCCCCTGGAGGTGCCTGCGCTTTGCTGTGAACGACCCTTGCGCACCCTGTGCATGCGCTGACCAACGTAAATCTTGCCTAGCCACCGTCTCCCAGTGAATTATTGGATAATTTTCAGCATAGTATGTCCCACCAAGAGCCTTGCAATCGACTGATGCCCCAGACTAGGAATGTAGACATCCCTTCCATCGCTTCACAGACCGGGAAACAGGCTGAAACAACTGCTTATCAAGCAAAGCTCCCAATAAGCGGGCTATTGGAAACACTAGCTCATTCCGCTTATACGCTTGACGCCACCGTCGACATATCGGCCTTGTCCTGTCTGGGAAAAATTCGCGTGTCTGGACTAGTGCAGCCTTGATGCGGGTCCGCTCTCTATCAGGAAATTCATGTGTGCTCACGAGTTTTTGAGTATGGAAGAGAAGGGACCAGCGGGGTTGTCGTTCACTTCGGTCACCGCCTTCACTGACGTTTTTCGCGTGCCTTTAGCGTTCCCAGGGGGCAGTTGCCTTCGGCCGGTTCACAGGACTCACGGATGCAGTAGCTAGAGGCGATTGCTTCGCTCTATGCTCTGGTCCTTGAGGCCTGAATATCGCGAATCCTAGGTGACCCTTGGGAGATGAGAATCGACTTCCGAAGGAATCGTGCCATTCTGCGATATTGGGTCGGAGCGGACACATCTCACGAGCCTCCCTCCAAGTTTAGCTTCACTCTTGAAGATCTTCCCATTCCCATATGCCAAAAAGGAGCGTTACGACTCATGCTGCAAGTGACCTCGCTTGACGTGGATCAAATGGCGTAGATTTGGTTGAATAGATGGTGGAAAACACCCCCCGACGAGTCGCCGAGATAAGGTGCGTTTCATTCCTTGAATTTCCTACACTTTCCTGCAACAATTGCCGGACCGGGTCAAGATATATCTCTTTTCGTTTCATGGTCCCTCATTTCGATGTCATTGAACGCATTGAATCCCTGTATCTCGTTATATGGGGTATATCATTTGTGGTTGACCAGACCGGAATGTTCCGAAAGTCATGGCTCCCTCCAGTAGACTTCGTATGGCAATGATTTTTGCCATAGAATTTGTGCTCGCTCCAATTTACTACAGATGAGCTTGTCCCCCGCCACCCTTATCGAGATTCGAAAATGCAATGATGGTGAGCTAGGTGCCGAGATTGTGGGTCGACCGTCGTGTTCTTTCACATCCATTTATATACCTTACAGGCCGCGCAGCCGCTATTGCCCAACTATGGCATTGAGATTATCTCCCACTTCAGTGCAGAAATTGTACGTTCTCCCTTTGGGCCTGGAGCCCATCCGCCCGTGATTTCCTTGAAACATGATTACCACCTTCAATTGTCTCGAAAGAGAACCGGGGGTGTACGTTGCGCCCGGGTGAGGGAAGCTTTCCCGCACTTATTCAAGATTCTCAAAGCACTCGCTACTTCTTGTATTGCCCATGCTGGTCTGAAACTTGTTGAGATCTGGTCGGTATCTGACCTCTCGCTACTAGAATTCAGATTGACGCTGACTGGCTCAGATTTACAGACTCAGCAGGTAACGGAGTACAGTTACAACATACTATGTACAGTCAATTCAGTCACTAGCGACTCATGTCGTTAAAGATGACCCGATGGTCAGTTTCTCAAAAGCCTGCTTTCCACGGTGGTCAAGATCCCCACCAGTGAGTACCTAATCCGTTGCGAGTCCGAAATGAAAATGGAGTGCTGACGGGAGATGGTCGTGAACGCCAACAGTTCTTGGTTAGGGCGCATCATCTGTTTTGCTCTCATCAATGGGCCAAGGTTGCCGTGATGGCCATCACGCACCATTCACGTATCTGTGGAACGGATTTCTGGATGGTTCTGGTTGCTGACTGTGCCCCTGACAATCGACGATGTTCTCTCCGTATACCTCGTCAAACGGGTTCGTGCTCCTGGAGGTCGGAGGGGCGGAATGTGCGCCCACAGGATCCGTGGTGTATGGCATCGAGCCATCAGGAACAGGGTCTGAGCGAGGGACATGAGAGATATGGGGTCGCTGCATTTCTGCTCCCGTGGAAGAAGAGACGGGAGAAGAATCAACATAACACGATGGAGCTTTCGATTGAGCCGCGTGGTCGCGTTCGGCGCTCAAGCTGGTCTTTGGAAGGTGGTGATTCCTCCGACTCTTCGGCGACTGCATACCGCCAGTTTCTAGAAGGCTAGATCAACATATGCTCTCTCAGGTACTGGTATGCATACTACTCACTGACTGCTACAGCCCGTGTACCGTGACGAGCAGCTATCCGTCCATGGTAAACGCCCTTGCTCCGTCCCCGAGGTTCCTCATCAGTAGAGGCCTCATCGATCACTTCATCTAGGTATATACCAGTCGCTTCACGCTTCACCAGAATCAGAGAGCTGAGTTTGACTTACCAAGATCGGAAGTGGACTTGTATTTACCACTGTGCGAATTGTTGTGAGTCGAATTCCTATTCCCGTAGTTGTTCGTTGTGTACTGGTCGCGATGGTGCTTTTGTGAACGGCGGTAGGACGCTGTAATATTTACGTTCGACAAACCGCCATCGACTGTCGTGAGGGTGGACCCTTTAATCGTGACCTGATTAAAATTTTTCACCATGCCGTGGCAGGGAGGTACGCAATCGTAAAGAGGGAGGGGATTCTCAGATGACGCGAGAGGCAGTGATGAAGTAAGTCGAGCCGGTTCGTCGACGCTGCACGAGGCTGCACGAGGCCCTCCGATGTCAAATATAACTTGACAGATAGAACACAGTCCCTCAATCATACAGCTATTCCAGAAATAGCAAGTCGTGGGGCTCGTTCCCACACGCCACCCCGTGGGTCTACCATCTAGGTCTCGAGGCCGTGCGCTGCAGACGCCAGATGTGTTCAACCTCACAGCAAGAAGCTCTATCGACGGCGGATGAACTCTTCGTGGAAGATGGAATGCGGAATATTAAGGGCTGTGAATTCCACAACTGTGGAATTACATCCGCGAACATAAACCCCAAATATGGTCAAGTGTCCGTTATTCAACGATGTTTACGCAGTGACACTGAGGGGTACGGGCAGAATCTGGCGAGCTTTTTCATCGCCAAGATCATTGTATTCAGCCGGTGCTTCAGGATCGACTTAATTCTAACTACGTTCCTCCCAGGAATCGTGATAAGGTATTGTTGGATAACGGGTGACTAGAGAATTGATTACTCTGGGGACTGAGCAACTAATGGATTTCTACATATTGTGTAACACCGGCGGCTTCATGAAATAAAGGGACCATGCGTCGCTATTCCAATGACAAGCCCGGCGTTAGTTCGATTCTCCCAAGGTTGTAGGGCAGAATCGCGGATTTGAGGCTTTCTACTTGCCAGATACATCGCGTTTTCTGTCAGGTCAGACAATCGATAAAGCTCCGCCTTCACTGATTGAAACGGACCACACGCAGCGGCACGTTTACTGTTTATTTGGTTTTCTTGCTTACGCTAGGAACATGGAACAGTTAAATCAAGTATATCAGTGTGCGTATCAGGCTCCCTCGACCTATCATACTACCCCGTTCCACGTTACCGGGAAGAGAATCGCGCCTCGCCGATCAACTTGAATGGTGCAAGTTTCTACTCCGGAATATGTCGTGTACTACTCCCTGGGTTCCTACGGTCCCAGGTTATAACTGGCTGAATCCAATGAAAATGAAGGTCAAAAAAAGGGTACAGGAGAGTGCGTCCAATCACACACCATCATGCAGACGAGATGTAGAAAGACGAATAGCACGGCGTCGTCGAAGTTCTATTGTTCTCTTCGGTTGAGTTCCCACGCCTTCGAGACAGATATAGATCTCACTTCAAACGCCTCTTACCTCTCCATCTTCAAGGTTCATTTGTGATGTTGAAGACGATGAGAGTGGAATCTAATCGACAAAAGTACTCACGGTGAAACATAAGGACTACTTCGGAAGCCTCGGTGGAGACGTTGCAGATTTATCACTTCGCCTTCTTTATCTCCTTCGTATGTCGACGAGGACCCACTTCTCCTTGGTGATCGAGTCTTCGGGACAGATGTGAAATTACCTATTCCAGGGTCAGTGGCGAGTAATTCATTCTTTTGGACACTGCCCGCACACTACCGAGAAACCCGAAACAGAGTACCTCCCGAGGAATCCAAGACGACTTCGGACGGGTTCATCCCCGTTGAAATGCCTGTCCCTGATACTGCTCGGAAGCCACTGGAATCTTCTCTCAAGATATACCGGGGGTTATGACGGAATTTAGATTTGGACTCAACTGGTTGAGGCCTAGCGCACATCAGCCACACCACAGGAAGCGACTGCAGGGCCCAGGGGTGGCGCAGGTTGATGGCGCCTAACGATTTTCTGTGCCCATACCAGAGACTCTGGTGCAAGTATGTGAGGATGCAATGCATATACGGTAGAGGGAGCTCAACTGCGCTCAACTGCGCGGTTCCCGGATAAACTAAACTGCTCGTCCGTCGCTTATATCTAACGGTGTAACCCTCACTCACCACGCACTCATGCAGGGAGCCGGCTTCGTTGTATTCTCCTTGCTTCTTTTGGTGGCCGAAGGGGGGGCGCACCAGTCCAATAAGTGTGACAACATCCAAGGTTCAGATAAAGGTCAAGATAGATAAATGCACAAAGCGGGCCGAGTGGGGGATCGACGTAGATTTATAGAAGATACTCCCGACTGTGCCTGAAGATTATCGTGCTGGCTCGCAAAGCCATCGGCCGTGCGAGTCATAAGCATACGAAGGCATGGCCTACAATGTCCCCTCCCAGACTCCCGTGTCCTCATTACTTACAGCGGAGGCGAGAGAGCTGAGAAATTCTACCTTCTTAGTAGATGTCAGCGACATGATAACCGCTCATCCGTAGACTCCTTTTCGGGTTCTCGGACCTCCAGCCGCTCTTCATGATGCGTGAACGGCGCCAAGAACATCCCCACCGTACTATTTTCAAGTCTCGACTTGAAGATTGACTTCTTTGACGTATTGGTTGCGGACTCGGATGTTTACTATTCCCGTACAACAAAGCGGTCGTGAAGGGCCACAGGAAATCAGAAGGGAGTGGGCTAAAACGGACCGTCGGGGGGAAAACCTGCCGGCAACATTCGTAACCCTCGAGAATGCCCTCAGTGACTCTTCGTAGGAGAGCTTGAAGTGGTAGCTATTCCGATAGGCAAAGCAACAGTCGAGATTGGTGCACCATGGTCGCCGATGTCGACTCGGTCGTCACTCATGTGGGTCAGGCCTGTTCAGAAACTGAATAGCAGTCTCCGCTACATTTCTAGGCAGCATGGACCTTAGCATGGCCTGGGTTCAAACCAAATATGAACGGATGCAACGTAAAGAACCCGGGCTTCAACCGTTCTCGGTTGAAATGACTGGAGGAATCCGTGTCAGCTAAAAAGGGTTAGTCTCACTGCGAGGGGCTTCCGCGCTCTTCGCCCTACCCGTGTTGCGAAGCACAAAAATACTTCAAAACCCGTCGTACCAGCAAAATGAGAATCTGGTAGAGGGAAGATACTTCAATAATCGCGTCCTTGAGGGAATCTTCGCATACGTGAGTCCGAGGTTTACCAGAGGTTCCGGAGTCGTCGTGAGAAACGATATCCGTGAAAGTCAACGCAACTCGCTTGAAAGGACACTCGGCCAGTGACCGTGCTCATCGAACCTGTCATACATAGTACCTCGGTCACCCGGATAGGGGTGGGACGACTTATATTGAGTATTTCTGTAGCGCAGGGCTTCATGGAAATGATGCATCATGACGCCGATATGGGAGTGCTCGACGCATAAGAGCGATCCGCATCCATATTATAATATCCGGTCTTGAGAGTCTACTCGATAGGCATCAAGGCAATTGAAGCCTGTTTGCAAGCTCAGCAGTGACCCACAATTGCACATAACGTCAGCGTTTGCAGCATTTAAATACGTGATAAAGATATGATCATAGTATCATTGAGTGTATCTATCAGTATCTGCCTGGTATAGTACTCGGGTGAAAGAGGAGAGGCTGTTGTCAAACTTGAGAGATCTTGTTAGATCTTCCCGCCGTTAAGCCCGCATTCCCGAAGCGGGGCAATCCAGAGCATTCCCATGGAAATATCTGTCGAGGGCATCGGAAATCCTAAAAATGGCTATTCACACACGTATCGTACCATAGTCTATAGATAACAATAGGCGGGCCGTGTAAAGTAGACGCTAAGGTGTCGCTAGGGCAAAGGAGTACCAGCTTCAAGTTTTTTGGAGCGATACTCGCCCGAGAAAAGATCAATTGAGCATCTCTGCAGCCCTAAAGTGAGTATTACATCGACGCAGTTTGGCCCACCGTCTTGGGTCCTAGCGAAGCCACTGTGTCGCTGCCGGAAAGCATTCAAGTAGCCGGATTTCACACGCTCACGTTCCTGATGGGTCATGGCGTCATTGATATCGACAATGGCATCGGTATGCTCTATCCCGGTCCGCTGCCCAACGTCCTGCTTTCGTTGTTTCCTGACCTGCCTGATTGTCAGTCTCGTTGACCATGACCTCTCCGATTCATCAATCTCTTTATACTAGTGGCTAAATCAGCTAGAAACTACTTGAAGTTCGACATCACTTGGGGAAAACCGGTTGCTTTCTTCCTAAATTGGCCTTACCTATTGTTCTTTGTTCTTTTATACCGTGGGCTTGTCTTTTGTCTTCGCCTCTATTGTTCTTCAACCTCGTTTGGTCACCATTGGTCATGTAAATAAAGGGATCAAGTGGCTTGGAATCCTCTTTTCCATTCCTTTCTGCACTCCCCTCACGATCGCTAACTTGTCGCTGGACGAGATGACCAACCTTCATTCCAACTACGATATGGCTTGCTCGCAAACCAGTCTGCCACTTTACGATCGCAAACTCCACGGAACAATTACTTGTACGGGTACTGAGGACGACCAGGTTTTTTCGCCGGTGCAAGAGATATCTTACGACGAATTCTGTATGAGCCTGGGCAGGTGAGTTGATTTGGTGAACCCCCAATACCATCGTTTGACTGTTCTCCTCAGAACACATGAGCCAGTTCAGCTGAAGTCTCAGATACCTTGTGAAGTGGAAGAGACCTCTCCTCATATTGGAGGAACCTACTCGCGTGTTCATAACTGGCGCAAGAATATCGATTTCAGAGTAGAAGTAGGACCTCCCGCCTCTCCGTATGTGGCTTCCTCTCTGCTTGTTACCGATGCGTGTTCTTATCCGCTCTCTAGCCTTATCACGAGCGAATTTCCCGCCTCTCCAGTCGCAGTCATACACCCATCCTCTCTCAGAATGTCTTGGAAGCCCAACTATGATTCCGTTTCCCGCCGGGCAATGTCTTCTTCTCCAGAGCTCGCCAGCCCTCCCTTGGTCGACAAACCTGCTCAATTTCACGATCTCTACGACGCGGAATTAGAGCAGCTGATGGACGAACTCTCGGAGTTAGAGTCCTCTGCCACCTCTGACTCAGACACTATCTCGGTCTACGTGCCACCCGGTTAGTTCGTTTTGTTATCCCCACCGTTATTGCAGTGGTCTCATCCGCACATACCTGTTTCTAGCTGTTCCACCGAGCCAGCCTCCTCAGAAGCAGAAAACGTTCAAAGCTGCCATTCGATGGCTCCCAAAGAGAATCAAATATACCTTTCTATCCACTGCTGCAGGCAGAACTCTACGACGCTGATCACAAAACTGTGATTTGACAATGACTTGTACTTTCACACTCATTACCTGACGATCGTTACGCTTCCACGTCCTTCCCTTTCCCTTCCTCTCGGCGATCTGTACGACTCTAACCTCTCATCACGGACCTAGTAGTGTATAGTCCTCTTAATTGAAGGGGCAGCAGGCTTGGCCTCGACTCTTGTATTCGCTTACCAATGTCTTCAAAAAGAAATCAGGAAGAGGCCATTGCACCTCAGGAACAGTTATAACTTGGTGCCCTGCGGCTATTTACATGGTGAAACACACGGAGAACTTTTGACTCCAAGGCTCGCAGTTCGACCGCTTGCTAACTGCGGCGCACTTCTGACCCTGCTGCATCTGGAGTTGACATGCTTTGACCCGCAAGGTCAAAGCCCATGTTCCGGACCAACAGTGTTGGGTTGGGGGTGCTGGTGTCCCTATCGTTTCAGAATCTCACTTTGCCTGGTGCCGGCACGCTATATCTCCACGGAACCTTTACTGTTACATTGTAATACCGCGATGCTGCGGCTAACACCAGTTGCGGGCACTTCGCGAGCCGTGGGCATATCATGAAGAATTGGTCGTCAGTTTTCAAGTAAGTGATGTATCCGAAGGCTGAGGGCAGTGCTCGTCTGTCACTTAGAGGCTCCGATTGCTGTATATATCGGATGATCCCTAGTTCAATTGTGGCAAGTATGTACGGGATCTAGCATCAAATGGTCCGGAAGTTGAGCAATACGGAAGGGGTACATTGGCGAATACACGACAGAGGCAGGGTCGTGAAAGATTGTGAACAGTTCTGATGGATATGTGCTCTCCGTGAAGTTCAAGTTACAAAAGCATTGCGTGCATTCCGCAGTCTTCAATCAGAAAGTCACTTACTCCACGTTGGTGGGGTCGAATATCGAGAAAGGTTTGACGTTTAAACTTTAGTGCGATGAACCATCGAGCATCGATGACATTGCCGGTAAGGAAAGGGTACATGAAATAATGTCTATCGGACAATAGGGACAAAGGAATGTCAAAACTACCACCCCTAGAAGCCTACCAAAGGCTACGAATCCTCCACATCCATCATGCTCTCGTCGGCTTGATCATCCGTAACCTTTTCAGGTGGAGATGATGATCTCGTTTGGGTATGTGTTGTGGCCTGTGTTGGTCCGGTATTTGGTCCGAGGGGGAACTTGGGCTTGAGAGGCCCCGCCGACGGTGCGGAGGGGGACACTGGTGCAACGCCTTTCGCCTTTGCACGTTTGGAAGGGTTGAAGTGCTTGCAATTGGGACATACATATTCTATGCAAAAATGATAAGTGGATCATATGTTGACGTTGAGAAGACTGATACGCACGTGTGTCTTCCCAAACACTTTCTTTCACTAGGCCGTTGTGCGCGAAGCATTTCTCGCATATCAATGCGAAACGAGCAGGGTCTTCGTCTCCAAGAACGACGTCGGCAAGTTTGTCGAACCATTGCTTCCGGGGTGGTCCAGGGCTCGGCAAGACAGCTAAGAGCTACGTTAATATTCTCTCGACACTCCAATGGTCCCTAAACTTACGAGATAGGTGGGCTTGTAGACCTTGCGAAAGCGGAGTTCGGGGCTGGCCATTTAACGAGGCATTGAGACGTGGTTGCTGAGGGGTCACGGGCTGTCCTGCTTGCTGTTGCGGCGGAACCCGCTGCCGAAGTGGAGTGGAAGGAGAACTTTGTTCATCATAGCGTTGAAGGAGATCGCGAGTCGAATAAAAGTTCGTTTTCTTCTTGATTTCTTCAACTTTGGCGCGTTGCTGCTTGAGCAATTGCTGGAGGGTTTTCTCTAGCAACCAATGAGCACGAATTAACCAAATAGACGACGAAGACGACCTTCAGCATCTCCCTTCCGCGTAAACCATATCTGCACGATTCGGCGGATGAAAAGGATGCTAGATTCGACATGAACGCTTGGTTCTGCACTGCAATGAACTTTTGCACTCACACAACTGGACCTAAGACAACTGGTATACCTCTAACTGCTCTCTCAGTAGTCCCGCCTGAGTTCCGTCCTGGTAGGATACTGGTGTACCATAGTGCAACGTAGGCAACCCATCCAGCCAACGTGTACAAGGTTACGAGTAAAGTTGCCCTTCGTTCTCTCAGTCGAATTTCAGACAATTTGACTTGACGCTTTTGAATATCATTCGCGAGACGAGACAGTACGGTCTCATAATCATCGTCGTCTTTCTAGAATTTTACGCGGTGAGGTTATATATATGGACTATGAGTCTTTGAAAACGCACCTTTTGGAATAGCCTGGTTATAAAGGACATTGCGAAGGAGCAGGGAATGCAAACAATAGCAGCAGCACGCTGAGGCGTGATGACCGCTCTGTTCAACGTCAACAACCCAGGCGTCAACGTTGCTGATGACGAGGGCGGAGTTGTCACGAACCGTCACTCGTGACAGTATCCCGTGACCTTGTCACAAATTCAACACTCCTTCCTAAACGCTCACTTCTCTGGACGCCGTGGCCCCGAGTTCCGAGTACATTTACTTCAGGCTGCCTTGGATCCTGAGACGACCCTCAGTCCCACTAATCATGGACATGCTCGCTTTAGGTCGCTTCCGTCGGCCGTCACTTATTTCGAAACGACTTGCGAATGTTCGAATCTCGAAAGACTCCCGTAATAACTGGCTTATGCGACCTCACTACCAGTCATTAAATAACACGAATATACCCAATACACCGGTTTCACGGCAGAAGGGCAGGCCTCGCATTCTGCAGCGACACAATCTGCTGTTGAAATTGCCATGCTACTCGAGCTCCCGCGTACGGCGCCGCTTCCCCAATGGAGAGCTCCTTTGGGATCTGCTTCGGACCGACAAAACCTTGGGACCTTGATATCTTTATGCTGGGCGCTCGTCTGTGGTTCATCTCACATCTGAATGGGCGTCTCCTCCACAGGTCGATTTGTAGAGGTACGCCCCAATCGTGGTCGCATTTTTCCACCCTCCTGCTGGTCCTTCCGTAATTCAGACTGCCATTTGCATCGAGAGAAATCAGACGGCGATCCTAACCCGGCTTCGGGTTCGCCCGATTTTTTCAGGGGCAACAATTTATCTAATTCCTGGTTCTTGGGAACCTGGCCTCGCACCAGGCTCCGATTCATGCGTGAGGGAGGGAGCCAACGTCATGCAGAGGACTCACCGATAGCTGAGGCACAGGTAGACAGTTTCTGCCGTTTGCGTCCGAGATGAATGTTTTCATGTAATTCATGTAATTCTTTTCAACATCTCCCGTTCATAGATTTGTGGGGGCGGAGGGACTCTGAGATTGTTGAAGCTCAAATTCCGACGGCAACTACACGTTCTCTGATGGACTCGATCTGTCAGTGTCAAGCGGTTTCATATATTGCTTCAATTGGGTGTTTCCCCGCGCGGAAGCCTCTTCTTGCTTACAGATCAGGCCAGAGCGGTTTTCCGGAGCTGGGTTGAGCTATCAGCGACCGTCGTTGTATGTATATGGCTCTCTGGAAGCAAATTTGGTCGAGTCGTCTGTCAGTCCAATCCGCGCATCTATACCCTCATCTCCCGACAAAGGAGACTCGCCGAGGCTAGATGACATCGCTAACATTTGGTCATTCAGTTGTTATTCTTATTAGTGACAGCTATGTCACTGTGACACCCCCTCTTGGGGTATTCCACATTCTCAATGGTTTCCCGACGTACTCGGCATAGCAGATACCAGGGTTGCGTTTCCTTTTCTGGTACTTCTCTGGAGCGTCTTTATGTCACTCTGTCACAGTTCATTTTTATCGTCAATCTCGGACCCTGTGTCAAGATCGGTGACTCGGCTCAGATCTCAAAAGTTCCCAACAAAAGGCTTTTATAAAGTCTCCAGGTAGCACAACTATGTATCGACCTCTCCCCATCGACGACTTCTTGTGGGACTTCGACTGTACCGCGTCGCGTGCTGACCTCCACTGATCCTTCTGAGACGCGTTGTATCGACGTAGTATTCCGCACAATTCCTCATCACCTTGCCCCCTATACAAGCATCGCGAATAGCCATGCCGACCCCTAACGTCATAACGGACTCTCAGTACAACTATCCTCGCCACGGTCCTTCAAATTCGTATCCACAGGCTTCGGGTGTGAGTTTACAGTCGGGCGGTTGGAATTACAGTGCGTATTACCTCAATGTTGCTGGGTGTCTGACGTTAAACACAGGACTCTTTCCAGATGAGTTCAGCTCTTATAACCCTCCCTATCCCTCCTATACTGGCAAAAACTCTCATTCACAGAATATGCCAATCGGATCGAACACCTACGGTGGTTGGTCTTCTGGTAATGCGTCCGTACCAAGTCACCCTCACACGACACTAGAAGAATCCTATACTCGCGGGTATCCCTCCTACCACAACAATGACCCTGTGTCCCACCGTTATAACCCAGACGCGGCGGACTCATATGGGTATCGCCCTGATTCACGTCTCCTCCACACCAATCTTCAATTACCGAAAATAGCGCCTGGTACCTGGTCTCACTCTCCCAGTCCTATGTCAGCTCCACAGCGCAGCCAGTCGGACCCCTCCCAATCTTCGCGGTGGTCCGTCGAACAGCGTTCCGAGAGGTCCCTCGATTCACCACATTGGAATGACATTATTCTTCCTTCGATGGAGCACTTCGACCAGAAACATGTTCTCCGCACTAGCCTAGAAGGCTCTCCCCTGTCATCTATCTCCTCCCCTTCCCCCTCCCCATCTCCGTTACAGATCCCGTCGTCCCATCTCCCTTCTGCGGGATCCAAAATCCAACAACACCCCGATGGTAAACCCGCAATAAAGATGTGCTCTCACTGTCGGGCGACCTCTACACCCTTATGGCGTCGTGAACCCGGGACCCTCAAGCCGCTATGCAACGCGTGCGGTCTTTACCTACAGCAACGGAATAAGCTCCGACCCCAAGAGCTCATAGACGCCGACATTGACGACAATGACTCTGATGCGTCAGGCGACGGAAACGGTCCGGAGTGCAGTCACTGCCATACTCATAACACTTCGGTCTGGAGACGTAGTAAAACTGGCGAGCAGCTCTGCAACGCGTGTGGGGTCTATTCAAGGCTCCGAGGACGGGACAGACCCTTGTCCTTAAAGAGGAATAAGATTAAGCCCCGGACGAAGCATGCACCGACTAAGTAGTGCTCGCCTTTTTCTTTTTTGCTCTAGAGGACTATTGGGAGACTGTATTTACCATAGACGCCGCTTCTCGTCGATATTGAAAGATCCAATGTATGTACTCTTATAACAATAAATTATTGAGTCGACATTCTAGGCTTCACCATTGACTCTGAGCGCTCCCAGCCTCCTTTGTCAAGCTCAGATAGGTGTGCAAATCTTCTCACCCGATCCTGAGTCAACGTAAAGTGGCACTCTGGGAGTATTTTATGACCTCCACTTTACCGCAACACCTTCTGATTATATTTCATCCACACTGGGATTCAATATGGAGAGTGGCCGCTGGAAATTCAGCACACGGAAATTCGCATTCAAACGAACTTGTGCCTGGCCATTGCCTGAACACATGATGATTTGATTCACATGAAACACCCTTCTCCGAACAGCCTCGTCGTTGTTCACCTAGTGTTCACTGAACCGTCCATCATTGATTCATAGCAAGGTCGCGATTCGGTCGCACCTTTCCCACTGCCAAAGAGAGACCAGCCAGATCAAGCTCCGGTGCTGATCCCAAGCTGATTCTTGTGGTGCTTCCAACGCGGATCAGCAGAACGTGGTGATTTTCGAGCATATCCGACGTAACTGCATATCAGTACTGGAAGTAGTAGTGAATACATTTGCGCCCATGGAGAGTAGTTTAATCACCGTTGGGCGTACCATCATCATGTACGTTCCACTGCCCTTGTCACGGTGCCCTCTTGACTGTCAAAATGTTGAATGCTGCTGCGATCAGAATGGGCAGTCCTGAATCGACTCGATGCGGTCAATTACCGGACTTCTTAAGATACGGCGAACTCCCTCCGGGTGTATGTGCTTTCAAAGATAGCCTACCAGCTCCGTTCAATCAGAGGCCAGTCGATGAGCGCCAGAAGCACGTCAGATAGTGACTGATGATCCTTTGATGACCTGTGATTACCAACGTAAATCTCCTCACATCACCGCGTGTGATGCTGTTACTATTAGGATTCGGCATTGTCGACCTACAGTCAAGCCTAGTCAGCGCAGCTGTAGAAGCCTGTTAGCCACAAACGACATTGAATATACGAGTAAATTTCAACCACCGAAACCCACCAAATCTCGTGCCACAAATGAGGACCCTTGTGGCTTGAAAATTCCCACGGAAAATACAGATGATTTTTGCCACCAATGACTCCAAACGCTCAGCAAGACTTCCGATACCAGAATCAGTCGTGTGATACCAAGCAGAGTCGACTCTAACAAGGTCCAGCCAGTGCAGTCATTATGAAGAAGGTCGGGAGACTAGACGGTTCAACACACATACATCCACCTTTTCTTGGGTGCCACTAATTCTTACTAATGCTCCAAGCCACACAAAGCCCCGTAAGAAACACACTCGCTTCATAATGCATCATGCTAATCGTGCTTCCGAGAACAACAATGCCCGTATTCCGAGACGAAATCGATATGGCACTCAGCCGAGAACCATATGCATGGTCCACGTTCAGACCAGCGCTTGCCGACCCGCGTCTATCTAAAACAATGCATGTACTGCTACCATTTGTTGCCTAGGCTTAAGGAAATGACGCCTAACATCAGTCCTCTGATTGTGGCGCAACGGTTATTCGTAGAAACAGGACAGGATTCCGGCGACAACTATTTCTTAATGCCGAATATGAGTAGCCTCGGGGCCTAGTAAAGCCTCTTCTCTTGGACCAGAGTACGTGGATGTAAGTAGTACTGGTTTTGAGAAAGGCATGATACTACTAGATAGTGTATGTACTCAGATGGTTGGTCAGCCTGTGAAAATAATATCTTATCAGGGCATTACAATGGCCAACGGCCGACGCCGTCTCGAAGATAAGGCTGCCTTCCGCAACTTTTGAAGCCCCAAAAATTCTACATTTATGCGTCGCTGAGCCCTGGTCTGATTCCCGAACATGCTATCTCCTGTGAATTTACCGCTGGAATTCATTCACTAAGTAGACCGTGACGGAACTCGGTGGATTAGCATAGAATTAAGGACGTCCCAGGCTGTCTCACCTTCTACACTCCAGAGCTGAAGGAGCAGGGTATGACGCACTTGAAATGCAATCCCGAGGGTCTGAATGGTGCATAGATATCACGCCTTTCAGTTTCAACCAGCCGTCCTTGGATGTCGGATTTCAAACTTCTTCTGCAAGGCCCGGAGATCACTTCGAGAGGCACCCGCTGTCACTACAATTGCGTATAGTTTGGACGCGGTTAATTTTGGGAGATTCGGGAATTTTCGCGGTCCTTTGTGGAGGTAGCATAAGATTGAACACCGAGCTTCAAGACAGAACATGAAACCCAGGACTGCCAATCTTCCGACATTCTTAACTCACGGCGAGGACCGTTCACAGTGGCTTTCTCAGAGGGGTCAACCATTATCTTAGCTTGCTCTCACACAACGGTTTGGTAAAACGTCCGTGTCCACGCTTAGAACTGGTCAATGAACAGAATAAGCAGAACGTCAGACTCGTTTCGAACGTCCTTATCGGGGAAGTTTCGCACGCCATAAGGCCATCAGCGGCAGGAGTTAAGCGCCTATGAGTCGAACTCAAACCGCAACCTGTCTTTCTGTTCGAGTTCTCGAGCAAATTCGTTCACATCATGACCTCCCGACAAAGATATCTCAGTGCCATTTGTTCCAATAGCAGTGGGGTTCGTGACTGGTTTGGTCTCCTCCCTTATCAGGATGCATCGGCTTCGGCCTGGGAGCTTTCGTCCCAATCAACTACGATTTCGCCATGCTCGGGATGATTAAGTAAACTCCCATCCAGTGCAACTTGCTTCCCGAGCACCACTATACTCTCTCATTGCCTCTCAACCACTCCCCGTCATATTCCAGAACAGACCTACTCGAACTAGTCTCAAAGATGTGAAGAGCTTTATACGTGACAGGCTGTATGGCATCCGAATCATAGGATCTTTGATTCCTTACGCACTCTTTCCCACAGATGCCAACCAGGATAACAATGCTATAAAAGACTCGTGTGCTTCATTCAACCTTCTTTATAGGATACCACCAACACCCCACATGGAGGGAGCCTCGTCAGCTGGTCGTCATCTATGTTATATCGTCGTAGGTTCATTAGCGGTGAGTGACTTGCTCGATCTCGACTGTAGGGTCTCATAAAGAGAGCTAGGTTGTGTTATGGGATGTTCTACTTTACCTGCAAGTTGACATTGCATTATTGCGCAAGTCTGGGCTACACCTCCCGCAGGTGACGTATGCAATATCGCGGTGAGTAAAAATATTCTTTACAGCACGGCGGGAAGTCACATACGATGGCTAAAAATGGTTTTTACTTGTCTTTAGCCTTACAACAGTCGCATTTCTCCTGTGCGAGACGGTGCTCCTCAGTCCGTGACTTGCTCATATCACACCTAAAACTGTTGAGCTAATCGCCTTCACCAGCTTCCCAAGTTGGGTCCCATTGCTCGATACTCACCAAGGCCGTTACCTCGCTGTGGTGCTTCCATTACACCCTAATAGGCCTCTTGCAATTTCTACGAATTCGCGCCATTTACTTCGACCATACCTGGGTAGTTCGTTTCTTCCTTGTCATCTGGGTAGTATCATCGGGAACATCGATAGGGATTAGCCCCTTCATCCTTGACGGAGGGCCAGATGAAGGAGATCCATCGTCTTGCAGGCATACTCATCTGAACGTCACCCTCATACAAATCGCAATGATCGTAAACACCATTCAAGGCACCTGCATCGTTTTCGCACATAGTAGTGGCCTCATTCTATCTCCGGGCCCAAACAATAGCGTAGCAGGACAATCTGGAATCCTGGAACGGTTGAAAGGCTCCCTATCAGCGAGAGACGTTCCATCTTTCTCTAAAGCTCTCCTTCGTCATGGCCAGCGGTATTATCTGTGAGCCCGGCTCCCCCTCCTCTGGTTTTCGAACTAATGCAGCCTATTTTAGCTTGTTGTTCTCATCGAACTTGTCCTTGATCACAATAATAGCTATCGGAGCGATTCCACTTGCCTACCGCGTTGGATTTGTGGTCGTAACCCACGTTGTCATCCATTGTAATGCCTGCTCGGTCTTTCGAAACGTTGGCATAGCAAAATACACGCCACAAGACATCATCCTTGACGAATTGCCGATATCATTCTATCGGGATCCGAGCCGACGTTCTTCGCACGTTGCCATAGATGTCGTTCTCGAAGGACAATCGCGGGTCAGGGAGAATCGGACTAAACACCTAGACAATGTCACTGTGCGTAGCCTAACTACAACTAGCACACGTTGGCTGACGAAACCTGTGCACAGAATGGATGAACCACCTCGCACGACCGGAGTTTTGGGAATCGCTGGTTGAGTAATATCCCTCGGCCTAGGCGGTAGAATCATGGTTCATAGAACAGACGCATGTACGTGAGTGTGGACCTGAACCGAATTATGTATACGGACTGTACGGACTACACGGGTGGTAGTGAGCAAAAACGTCGAATGAACTTCCCGCGCTGAAAGGGTTGGTAATACGATCAAGACTCACGGTGCTAGAGGATAATCTTACGCCGAAGCTGCCGAAGAGAAGTTGTGCAACTCATGTTCCGTTAGTGCATCAAAGGGCGGGTCGGACTTACGTTCTGATCGCTTGGTGCTATCAATCAAGACGGAACGGAAGTATGCAGGCCTCTACAGCCACAAGGGGACAGAAACACCAGTGGTCGGCCGGACGTTCCTCCATATCCCTGCAGACCAAAGCTTCCGCCGCCGACGATGGTGGTCTCGGACTCCGAGGTGAGGGCAATAGAGAGCGCCAGCAAGACACTGGAAGTGCGGAGGAATCAGCATGGATTCCAGAGTTGATTCGACGATGATCATCTATAGGTATCGCGGGCGGAGGGAACACTTCACCGATCCACAGGTAAACTAAGGTACCATACATCATTCTGATGAGGGTCTGCCAGATTTTGCTAGATTACCAGCGATATCTATGCTGGTGGCGTTCACGAGTGTTGGCGTCCGCTCGGGGGCTTACACAGCGTGCCTGTTACTGGTGACCAGTAGATCACCAAATAGCTGGAATAGTAACGAAGGACCCCCCCCCACTTTTGCAAACAGAGAATGAGCTAACAAGAAACACCGCATACATATCTCCCGTCCTTGCCGTCCCTGCGGTGTACGACGCCCCTCGGGCCCCACCGAACCACATCTAATGAGGAACAAGACCACCCATTCTTGGGTAGTATGGAGCCGTCCGAGAAGAAAGATGTCAGAATTTGGTATTGAGGCCTGTCGCGAAGGTGAGTGAGGAATTGGGAAGGTCCTGGTTCTAGCCAAGAGCGGTTCTGGAATGCAGGAAGGTGATCCATGACTGGCTTCAAGCGTGACTACCAGTCAGCGCCTGTTCTGAGCGTCACAGCCATTGCCATTTACGAGGTCTTGTTTAACTGCCCATTGCGCGCCCATGGCATACCACGAACAGATAATATGAGCGATAGATTCATGTAGCCTTTCTCAAGGTCATCGTAACCGCCCATGAACATTTAGGGTATCTTCTTCCTTTGGGCACGAAGATTTGCAGAACGCGACCCACACAAACCGATACATGAGCGACCACGGGCAAAGAGAAAGATGAAGGAAAGCCAATGAGTCTACATCATTTCAGAACCGAATCCTCATCTTGATCTTTCAATCACCTAGAAGTGAGCAATTGTTACGGGCTGAGAAGTTGAGCAAGTCGGAGCCTGACCGTCGAAGTCGTTTTCCGACTCTGTAGCGCAATCAAGGACAGACAGTAGTAGAAGGATGACACCCCCTGAGATTGCGAAGTCGTTCTCTCGATTGTTGGCAAAAGTGTCTTATTGAACCAGTTCCAAATGCTATCTTCCCTCCTATAGTGTGTGTGTCTAGGAATACGTAAACGGTCGAAAACAAGAAGCTTGCGCTGGGCGCTTGTACGGCCTTCAACTCGAGGTGAGCGTGAGCGACCTACACCAAAAGGCCATCTGGACAGACTCAATCTTGTTAACGGGTGGGCTAGTTTGCATATGGACCTTTTCGTGGTTAAAAATAAACGATAGAGCACCTGCAGCGTGGCGGATGATAGGTACCTTTCCTAGGTCCGACGGAAGCCTCAAATCCGAAGTTTCTTGTTTAGGGCTCAAAATTCTTCAAACACCACTTTGGCCTTGTCCATGGACCTGGGTGCAATCAGCTGAATAGTTTGGAAAATGAATCACTTTCTTACCCGGATGTTCTTTCACCCAGATTTAAGTGAGGGCGATATTCCTACCGTTTATGCCTACAAATCACGTTCGAATAGATGAATCTCGAGTATTCCTTATCGACTACGCTCCGATATGAGTCCCTACCGATAAACAGCGAAGGCAAAGTCCGAAGATAGCTCCACCGAATCTCCACGGGGAGACAGATCATCGATAGCATAGGCGCCTCTCTTTCTTTACGATTGCTTGGACGAGAGAACCGTCGTTGGAAGTACCGGCCGTTGAATCTCCAGGACATGAGCCCTTGTCGAATGCCCAAGATCCATGATAAGCATTCGGGAAATCCCGAGGCCCGACCATCGTCCTTACAACATGCGGCGGGACATTAGGGATCGTCTAAATCTCAAATGGAGTCAGGACAGCTATAAGAGGGCTTGTTCTACCGCTATTTCAAGGAACTTGCCGTGGTCGTTGTCGGGTGATCCGTCTTGTTCTAATCCAATGTGGAGTCGTCCCGAGTTGGGGGAAGGTGAGAAATCACATTGAAGGGCGTGAACAATCGATCGCGGTCCTTCGTACCGCACGCTGGTCAGTCAATCTGTAGCAATTCTCCGCTGACATCATTGGTTTGGATCTCCCATCGCCCAGCTCGACCTGCCAAGAGAGCGTGGGCTTCGTGAGTGGTAAATCAACGTTTCGTACAAGTACGTCGCACCTGGGTGTAAGGCTTCAGTGAGCGCAATTCCTCTCGACTTTGGCTCGGAGAAATCCGTGACGTGCCTTAAAACTTCCTCGATAGAAGGCACCTTTGGATTTCGGGCATATCAGAGATGAAGTGAACATGCCTCGGAAATCATCGTTCCAATGGCCATTTCTTCTGGGAAAGCGACTGCTCGGATTGGAACTGGGAGGGAGCTAGTCGCTTCTTCCAGAACGCCTGAATTCGTGGGATGCGCCATAAAAGGAGAAGTGCACATATCGATGGTCTATGTGAAGCATTCTGGAGCAAAGAAACCCTCATGATCATCGCGGTTAGAATGTCCGAGATATTTTACATGGAACGGCCGACCGAATACTCAACGCAACTTGACGAAGATACCGATGGAAGATCCCTGGCCAGTCGAATTGAGGTAGTCGGGCTTCAAAATATGGTAAATATATTGAGTGCGTGGTTTCAGCTTAACTTCGGGACTTTTCTTTGCGAAGCGTCGTATCGACGACAATGTTAATCATCGTGAGTTGAGACCGACAGCTAATCGAAAAAAGTGGTAAAACAATACTGTAGGTGCTTACCATCGTTGTCCTCGTCTTCCTAGAGCCCCATCAGAATCCTTTTGATCGAGTTTGCTTCATCAAGTGGTTGTCGGCCTTTCGTTCGTCGAACTTCCGGCCTAGGTAAGAGTTGGCTAGTATCGGTGAGATGAAGGCTCACTGGCCGAGCAGAATGGCCGTATCTTGCTCTATTATTTTTTCCGTCTAAGCTGCCAAGAGTCGGGAAGCCGTTGGACATGGAACAGTCATGGAATCCAGCAGGCTGACGCTCACTGAGTCTTTGAGATTGAGTGCGCTTCCTGGGTGATACTCGTGGTTCACGTCAGGGATTCGAATGCAAAAGAGAAAAGTAATCGAGGGCGGTAAGGAGGATGAGAGTAAGAAACAACAGTTTGAATGCGCAAAAACGAAAAAGCAGAACGTCATGGGCTCCCGGGGCGTCGAATCCGACGGTCCGGCTCCGGAAAAGGTTTGTCCAAAAATCGTGTTGCGTTGAACAGTGACGGTACAATGTAATGACGAGTACGGTAGAAATACAGCCAGCAAGATGACTACAAAAGCTAAGTTAGCTAAGTTATCGAGTACAAGATTCTGAATAAGTTACGCCTAAATAGCCTCGACCATATATTGAAGATGATTTTGTCATAAACTACTCTGCCCTAAAATGGGCCCCCAAGAACTCGATTCATGAGTGAGGCCCCCTTCGAAAGACGAAGGAGGATACGAATCGTCTCCGCTCCACAGGAGTTGTCCAAGCTCGCTGATGGTAACATCATCGAACGCCTTCATGGCGGTGGAGTCTAGGAAATTCCAATCCTTCGATGTGAACATCCCGTGCTCAATAACCTCCCTTCCTGAGCCTGAATGCGAGTGGGAAGTGGCCCAGACGCTGACATTGGCTTGTTGGGCGATAACACTTCCAGGATGAGGGCTGTGAATTGGATGTGGAGAAAGGGTGGGATGGAACGATGGCGGTTGAGATGATGACATTCTACTGGATGTCGAGGTTGGCGAGGGGAACGGCCTCCCAGGCGAGAGAACTGGCTCGCCACCCTTGAGATCAGGCGATTGGGAGCCGAATTTCATGGGGATGGGGGTTGGGATGCTTCCAGGAATCTGGGGAGAGCGCGTAAGACCAACTTGACGATTTGCGCTGACCTAAAGTTCGAACAATGACCATCAGCTTCATATGGGAGGAGCATCGGAGTCATAGCACTCACGATCGTTTTCTTTGCAACTCGATCCCAACGTTCATGATCATCTGGAGCGCTTCGTTTTCGGCTACTCGGGGAGAATCTTTGTTCTGCCGTATCTGAAGAGGAACGATCAGCTTGGGGTTGACAACCAGACCAATCAGACGTACTCATCATTCCCTCGAGGAGATTGATAGCATTTTGGGAGACTCCTGACAGCAATTGGGCGTTCCTGGACAGTCGATTAGATCTGTTCCGATGAAGCTTACAAGAGTTACGAACTTGAAGAGGCTCAACGCATCATGGAGTTCCTTCTTTCTCAGTTCTAAAGCGGCGGGGTCGTCAGCCCGAAGGTGACAGTAATCGATGAACAAGACGACGGCCTGACAAACGGAGAGTAAGTGGGGCGCGAAAGTTCGAGAGGTAGAAGGGAACTTACAGCAGCGAAACCGTGGAACATGATCATATACCACTTTAAAAGGTGTCCGGCTTGCTCAGGATCGGATTTTAAGATTTCCAATACAGCTCGCGCAGAAGCGATACATTGCTCCTTCGATTTGCTCTACAGAACTTTCGGTAAATGACTGGAAGCAATGAAGGAACATGGCCAACTCACGTATTTGCGATCTTTATATCCACGGAACAAGAATGGGCGATGAAGTCTCATTCTCCGAGTTTCTCCCATAATGAGGGCGATGTTGTACTCCATCCTCTTCACTCCCCGTAGACTATGCGCCGCGGCCTCCTTCGGGCTACCCTCCTGCACTTGGAAGCTCGCCGGAAGCTCGACCTCAAGCATATCCCGCAGCCTGGCATCGGTATCCACGATGAACCCATATCCCGTCGGATTCTCCATGTTGTCGACGATTTGGCGATATATCTCGACGAAACGGAACCGTGTGAGGGAGTAGGTCATTTCCTGAGAAGGGGAGAACAGGACAAAGTTCAGGGGTCGATAATACAGTAAAACATCGGGGAACGTACCGTATATTGAGAACTCGGTACTTGTTTCAAAGGCTGACCGTCCACGAGGTCAACATCGTTGATGTTTGCGGGGTACCCGGTACCATTCTGTGATGGATGTACCGCATAAACCCCATTATGAGACGCGGCATGAGACCAGTCCCCGTACACCTATGGATTGGGAGAGACATCGTCGCTCTGTCAAGAGGAGCCTATAGCACACAATGAGGAGCAAAACACATACCAAGTTCCACCAGACACGACGCGCCACCTCGCGCCTGACGATAGACTTCCACGGACCCGCGTAGTTCTTGCCATCGGATTCCGAGCCGAGGCGTGCCAAACCAAGGTTCTGTGCAATCTGGACGGGTGAAACTATGGTTAGAATGCGCTCCAAGGGGAAGATCGTGTGAAGAAAGGGCTAAAGCAGCGTGGTATTTGACAAACGGGATCGAATCATGGGGGACGGAAGACCCAAGGGTCGAAAGTGGGAAAAAACAAGAGGTAGAATGCAAAGGTCAACGAACCTTAATTCCAGAACCTAATAGAGCCCAATGGGAGCTAGAGAGGGTAGTAGTGTCAGCATATCAACCTCGGTCTGAATTGAGAAAGTGAAAACGGTAGCCGTTTGATGGGGTCGAAGGTGGAAGTCGGTAGTCCCGTCCCGCCCACGTCAAAGGAAAGAATGATTTGATCGTGGCCGAGGTGGAATAGTCGCGGCAGTTATGAGGAGAATGTATGACTTACTCAGAATCATCTAGATTCTGTTGGTATATGCCCATAAGTCTAAAGAACCGAAAGGGTCAGGTGGAGATAATGAATGAAGCCTCGTGTACGCACATGAGCGATTGGACACTCTCAAGACTGTGGTTCGCCGTAAAGTTATCTATCCATAGGCACACCTGAGCGGCATTGTAGAACTTCTTCGCTTTGACTGCGGCATCCTGATCGTTGATGTTGGGTGTTTGGGATACCGGAGACTCGCTGAGGTGATACGCCAGGCACAAAACCATGAAGTATGTGGAGAGGAATGGGAAGGAGATACGAGGTGGGGAGGATGACTTGTCCCAGGTGGTGGCATCGGAGGAAAAGAGGCTGATCTGATCCAAGAGATGATTGGCTTCAGACATGAAGCTGGGGTAGTGGAATATCTTGGTGTACCATTCGATCCGTTCAAACTATTCATGGAGGGTTAAGATTAGGTTAAGAAGGAAAGTGCGGGGTAAAACCCACATAAAGTTGGACAAGGTTTCTTGAAGTGGGCTCATCGGGGAGAATAGAGACGATCTGGTGAACAACGTTTGTAGAGGGATCGACGAGTAAGGCGAGGGGATGTTCTTGGGGAAGGCCGCAAGAAGGCAGGTTTCTGCTCGATGGGCTGGAGGGCTTTGAGAAAGGATACATCCCTTGCTCGGCAAGGATTGGGGGTGTAATTACAGTCTCCATGGAGAACGAGTGCGCTCTCCCTAGGTTGGAATTCGGTTCGAGCTGGCTAGCGGCACGACGTCGATTCATCCTATTGCCGAGTGCTATATCCTCAAGCATGAGCGCTGCCTCCTCATCAGGCGAGCGAAGAACAGGTTGAATCTTGTCGATATCGTCTTGAGATAGTTGTTGGGAAGGCATGGTGAAGGTCTTTGAAGGTCCTGAATGGTGGTTCATACCAGCAAATGGCGCCTCAGGCGTAGAATTTGAAGATGCAACGGATTTCGATAACTTTGAGACGGTCTTCTCAAGAACAGCCACCCTATTGACCACATCATCTAGTGTCTCGACTGTGGTTTTACTAGAGCTATGAATGTTATTAGAGGAGCAAAATGAGAGGGCAACGTGGTATTACCTCGCTAGATTTCTGTCGACCTCACGACACACATCCCCTTCACCCCTCAACAGGCACGGTGCACAAGGGTAAGCTCTATTGCCTGGAGTACGAATATCAATTGGAAAATTGTCATGGTCATAGTCAGCGAACGTTGGGGGGAATGAAGGGAGGGGACTCTGTACATTTTATCTTGCGCTTACGGCCTAAAGGAAGGGTCAGTCATTGTTATAATCCGAGCCGCGCTCGAGAATGCATGCAAACTTACATTGGAAACAGCTTTGTATCGGCCGCGAGCAAGTACGCACTTCCGACATGGGGGGCGGACAACGGTGGGCGTGGACGGGAAGGATTCAGCAAGTGCGAAGCAAGGATGCGACTTCTTATGAATCGATGATAAGGTGGTGTGTGTGAACAGATATCCCGATTCCCAAGTGACAGCAACCCCAGGTACCTCTATCCAGATTCGTGACCCTTATGCAGACTTAATCTGATTTCTATGGCGGGAACCAGAACATCGGCGGTCAGCAATTCAATAATATCCCTGGCACAGCAAAAACGTGATAAACGCTCGAGTCGGCAAGGAACCCGTAGCCTCGAACACGGAATTAACCATGGCACATTCTCGGTTGTGTTGTAGCAGCCTCTGGATTCGAGTTTGTGACACTATGCCGTGCAGCTTATGCAGCCTATACGAGAAGGCTGGGCCCAGTTATTAGCCCAGCGTTGACCAATAGCACCCATTTCGAGTCCATCAATATCTCGTGTACGACATTCCGAGACGGACTGTGTATGTGTCGCGCCACAGAGCATTCGGTCCGATATCCGAACCGCACCAATCATCCGGTGTGCACTTGTTGTCGTCCTCAGTTACCACCCTCCGGACCTGTCGGTACGCTTACTCTCCCCGACCTGTTGAGAGTTGCAAGGTTCCGCCCGCCTTCCTCGAGAACCCAGAGCTGTGCAGACCTCTCGATACCTGATGTCGGCCGAGACGAGAGTGACTATCTTCGCAGTGCCCGAGTATCAGAATTTTTGAGTTTTTGTGCGGACGTCGAACTTTTCGTTAGCAAAAACACCGACCTAGTCGTGCTAGTCCTGGGTGTTCCTGTGACGACAAGAGACTTCGGTACTGTAGGAAGAATATGAGAAGTCCAATACTCAGAAGTGGCGCTGCCAGTCTAAAGGTTATTTTCTACCGATTCGTGAACTGTGTTGGATCCCTACACTACCTGCGTCAATTCCAGAGGACACTCAATATTTTTCAAACAAAGCCGGATCTGACAGCACAATTGTCTGATGATGTAGTCATACATCTTCCGAGTCGGAATAATGGAAAGCTCTGGTGGTGAAGTTCCATAAACCATCGGCTTGAAATTGCAGTCATCCCGGATGGGTTGAACTACCCAGGGCGGCGGAATGTACACTTTGGCATGGAACTTACTTTGACGTCATTCTCAGGGAAGCACGAAGGTACGATCTCTGGACTCTGGTGCAGAGGATGGTTCAAGCCACCGTGAACGACGGAGAAAGGGATGGGAAACTGATGAAAAGGGTATCAGGAACTCTAGATCAATGGCTGGACAGATGGACGCACATGTAAACCATCGACGGTCACCCCTGAGGCCTGGGTTACATTTACGAATGCTTTTCCCAAGGCATCTTATTCGTGAAGAGCATTGCTACGCGACCGCAGGGAGGAAGAATCGAAAAATTGCCCCATCGATTTTCAACCGCGTGACCTCCACGATCATGTGCCGATTTACCGGTGCCGCCGGGATGATAGAGGCAACAGGCCTCCCCTCAATCCAGCTTCAATCATTTGCAAACCTCCGAAACAACTCCCAGCGTATACAGTAGGACCAAACTCGGAGAATGCAAACAATTGTCATCAGCTTTCCCTGTCGTTACTATATCTACTTGAAGCCTCGACTGTCAATAACCTGCTTAGTACCTTGGAAGTTCCAACTCATCACATGTATGTTTCTCTGCTTTTGTTGTGACAATTGCTTAGCAGACGCGAGACCTTGGTGAAACCGTCTTACCGCGATTCCCAAGCGCTTTTGGAAATAAAATGGGTTTAGTTTCTTCTTACAATACTCTAGGTCGAGGACTTTCTAAAATTTGAAGATTTGCTAATGGGGTATCATTAGGCGAGCTCATGTTCGAGTAGCTGTATCAAACACTGCATCAGTCCCGAAAGGTGGGGGTAATCGGAACCTGGTCCCATAGTTGTCCACACAGATCTAATCTAACAAAACCTCCAAGGTTAAGATTAACGGGCGCGTCAATCACGAAACGCTGGTCCTCCGACCACCGAACTCTTGTAAATTCCGTCGCTGTCTCCTCGTCGTCTGTCCATGTGTAGGCTTGTTTTTCGGCCGAGCAAAGGGAGAGGAATCCTTCTGTCTCTTGCGAGTCCGCATTCGCGTACGAGAATTCTCGGCCGGGCTTGTAGTCTGGCAGGAAATGATGCGGGAATCCGGTCCGTCCTCCATTTCGACCAGTGAATCTCTGCCTTAAGCTCTGGACCTACATTCAGGGCGTTGCGTGAAGCGTAAACCATCTATGTTGACGTAGCGTTCTTCAGATCCAATGGTATCCTAGAGAGAAGACTCGAAGCGGTGAAAGTCAAGGGGCGAATGATACTACTACCCAACTTGCTGGTCGCTCTACACGAATCGCCATTATCCCTCAGCTGCCCTCTTGGCCTCTAGATTCCCGGCGGCATCTCGTATGTTGACTTCCGAGCTCACCGGCGGCATACAACGAACCTACATTCTCTTTCCACACGGTCCGAAACGCTACTTACCCCGGGAATTGGACCTGTCCCTGCATCCAGATGCGGGGAGGTAGTATCAATGAGCAATATTCGCCTTTCGTTGATTGAGGGCAGAAACGAACGATCTCAAGACATTCATACACTTGCAACATATGTCAGAATTCGGACATGAAGTAATCTCAAGTCTTGGAGAAACGCCGAATGAAACAAGAGCAGGTGAGCCAGGTTGCTTTCCTAGATCTGTGATTTCTGCTGGTAGAGACATCGTTTCATCAACGGTCATAGTAAATGATCTTGGCGTTGCCTAGTTGCGACATGAATCGATAAATATCCGCGCTTAATTCATTTCACTCTGTCCAAGTCGCCTGGCTTACGACCGACCCCGGACCGTCATCACGGTCTGGTAGTGAGGGACTGCGGGGAGGTCGAATTTGTACCGGCTCAGCACTTTCGCGCGGGAAGAACACAGCAAGGATGGACCCAGAACCAGACTATGAAGTATGGTGGCTTCATTCTTTGAGCCTCAATCCCGTCTCGCTTACTGAAAGCTCAAATTCAACCGAATTGCAGTCACTGGTTAGGCCTTCAGTTTTCCGTTCCGACTACCGAAGACGCCCATTTGTACTTGAGCGGCTTGTGTGTCATAGCGTGTACAAAACCTATTTCGATCGAACTCTTCTAGCGAGTCAGATAGACGGGCTGAAGATCAGGGTCCCTGAGTTGCCCGCTCTACTATGACGATATTTCTGAACTTTCGCTTCAATCTCAGGTTCGACAGGTGAAGGCATAGTGATCCCAACTCGGAATCGGTCCGCACTCTGAATGCAGTGTTTTGACACTGTGGTAACGCGTTGAGGGCAAGACTCACTAGCAAAATAGACGCGTCAGTATTGAAGAAAATGGACCGCTTTGCGACATGGTCAGGGGTTTTTCTTTGTGTTCTCGAACGGGCTACATGATACATATGCTACATTATCATTCACGTCTCTATTGGTGCTGCTATCTCAGTAGTGCACAATTCCGTATACGGAATAGGTGAGGAAATGGGGAGAGGTGGGTCACTATGCGTAGATGGCACCTACAACGCGTAGGATTGACATGATACCACCTCAAAAGCGATTAGATGATGAGTGTCTGATCTCTACGGAAAGGATTCATTACCGCCAGGAAGCCCCTCAAGACAGCCCGACGATCCCCCCTGCTATCCTCTCGGCCGAGCTCGGTAGGACGATCCGAGTCGGGAACCGATGCTTCCGTGTTCGTAGGCTGACATACGGGTACGCCGAGTTGGGCATCATTATTACAAGGGACAGCAAGTGATGTATGCAGGTACAGTAAGTATTATCGGGATTACATTATGAGGCTTGTGCTACAGGGTGAGAATAAACAGTTATGAGAATAATGATACTAGGGCGCTACAACGGTTTCTTACGTTTCCACCTCCCTCGACGAAGCAATCACAAGGCAGAAAATTTCACGATCTCCTCGTAATTTCCACCTTCAACGGCGCCCTCAAAGCAACAAAGTAGTCCCGCACCTGGGCAAGCCAGGTTTCCGACTCGAATCCCTCCGCAAAACGGAACTGGAAGCGTTGCAAGAGGAGGCATATAACCATCATAATCTCCCGTCGAGCAAGGTTCTTGGCGACGCAGCTCGTAGGCCCATACGAGAAAGGGATGAATGATTCGTAGACCAAACCGTCAGACGACGAGGAACCAGCAGAAGGCGCATTCGTCGTTGGGTTGAAATTGGTGTCTTCTAGCCACCGTTCCGGGACAAACTCCTCGGTCTTGGGGTAGAAGTGGTACGCACGGCGGTGGATGCAGTAGGCGGGAACGTAAACGTGCGTGCCTTCCGGGAGGAAGCTAGAGAGCAAGCATGTCAATTCGACGCCCATGAAAATCGAAGGTACCTGAAGACTTACTGTCCAGCGATGTGCTTTCCACCACTCCCTTGCGGTACCACTCTAGGCCCTCCGGTGGGAACGGGTGGCATAAGCCGCAATGCTTCGTTTCTATAAGATTGACTATCAGTTTCGGTCCCCAAAACTTCAGCACGAGAAGACGTACATGCAAGCTCCGAGGTACTTCATCTTAGCATGCTTCGACGTGTCGAAAGCATCCTCGTCAGCCGGGTAGACCTCATCGATCTCCTTCTGCAATCGCTTGTAACATTCAGGATTTGCTAGCAGAAACCAGAAGAGGCAGGTCATCGCTGTAGCTGCTGTGTCGGAACCAGCTACAATGGCCAAGGCACTATCACTAGTCACGGTCTCCCGCGAGGGGGGTGTCTTCTCAATCCCAGCTTCGTCGGTCTATAGTGAGGAGCTCGTTAGTAAGAGTTGAGTAGCCGACGGCCCAAGCTAAGGTTTGGCTCACCAAGTGGTACCAAAGGTCTTTAGTTTGAGCGCCAGTGGTTACACGAGAGTTCGACCATTCACGACCGAAATCCAACATCTTCTGCACGTTCTTCGCGAGGACAGTTTGATATCCAGGGATCATTGTCACCCACGGGATGTGCGTGAGGACCTCGGAAGTTTTCGCAGCGATCTCAATCAACGACAACAACCCATAGCTGTCACCGCCGTTCTCCAACATCTTAGGGCCGGAAACACCGCCGAATCTGGGAGGGTCAAGTCAGTGACGACCCGGATGGAGAGCAAAAAGTAAGACATACGCCATGTCGGCCATAAAGTCGACGCTGGGTACAAACATATCCGTCAGTATCGCATTCGATCATGGAGCGAGCAAAGAGACTGACGTAAAGTAAACCAACCACTGGCCCAGGTCGACCTCCTCCTTCTCCCTCGCTCGTAGAGCGTCGACCAACTGGTTTGCTCTACGTGCAATGATGACCTCGTACTCGCGAAGCGACTCGGTGCTCATACCCCGGTTCCAGATCCTTCGTCGAGCCGCGTGTGGATCGCCAACGAGTTCGAGCAGGCTTCCGTCGGTACGTTCGTCCCGCCGGACTTGGTAGCCTGAAAAACGGGAGAACAATGAGTCGAGATGCCCAGGCGTTATGAGCTAGGCCCACGTACCTTGTCCTTTCGGAAGCCCGCCTGGGCCCAGAACGGCCTTCATAGAAGGAACGTCGATAACTGAAATTTGGTTCGGGCCTACCAGTGGGGGAAGGGATATGAGCGGAGGATGTCAACGAAGTAGAGAAACAACGTACCAGTACGAACAACCGTTCCGTATTCATCGTGCAAGGCTTTCAATACGAGGTGCTGTCGGCCCGTCCAAGAGAGGTATGCTCTCCATAGGTTTGAGACCTTAAAAACCATAGGGCCAGGGATGTCCGCCAACGGATGGGAGGAAGAAAGTCGATACAAAATTGTTGATCCAACGAAAAACAGGGAGAATATGATGTAGGAAAGGATTAGGTGCGTCGTAGAAGTCGCCCAAGCTCTGGGAAGGCAGGCGGTAGTGGTAAAGAGCGCCAGCGCGTATAGAGGCAGCGTCTTTTTCGTAGGCTCATAACGTCTGAACACCTGATGGGCGGCCTAAATGAAAAAAGGGCACGTTGTTAGCAAAGGGGCTCGGAGTGAGAATATGTAAAATTGAATCTCACAATTCCCGTTACAGCCGATGATAGGGTGAGTTTGATGAGTGCCGAGAAAATGAGTCTCTCCATGACTGTGGAAGCGGAGACTCGAAGAATATGAGAGAATACGTGGTATGACTTGCCTTGGTTCGCCTCGAGTTTATATACGCTCTATCCTCGCCTGGTATGCGTAAACTCAGAACGAGTCTGTGCAATCGTAACCGAGCGCCGTTCAAGGCTGTGAGGAGTATAAGCTGTAGAACGCCACCCTCATGACCCCATATGTACAGCCCGAAGGTTATCGTCGCATCAAAGCGCAACTGTGATGAGTGTGTCATCGTGTTCAAGTGACCTCGAACGCGCACAGTGGCTGAGAATCGCAACGGGCTGCGCGTGCTAAAGACGTCCGTGACTCCCTCTGATTCGTGTAGCAGGTTCGCAACTTCAGGATATGAGCGGTCCCGATAAGTGCCCTTTGTCGAGATGAAGAGATAGGTTGTGAGTCGAACTGCCAGGAACTTGACACGGCAAAAAAATCTATGAAATGACCGAACGGCGCCGCGGGATGCATATGGACGTGTCGATAGAAGCGAACCTGAAGCAAGGCTGTAGGGGTTAGGGCCCGCAAGCTATGCCGCGACAAGGTCGTAGGATCAGGATGTGTTGTACGCAGAAAATCCAATGGAATTCTTGTCATGAGAATGCATTCGGATGTGACGTTGAGGCAGTGTACGTGTTGAGCACCTTCCAAGCACCATCCCTTTCGAGGTTGTGAGAAGCCTAAAAAGCTGTGTTTGGGAGAGCCACGAGCAAACGGTTAGAGGCAAGAGAGAATGTAAGTCCGTAAAAATATACTCGCCTTTGAACGCCAGTCACCGCCGACAATTGCGCGAGCGGTAAGAACTGTTGTTGAAGCGGATACCAGGCTGTCAACCAGTTGCGCTACCTCCTCAGCGACAGCCGTCTGTTTTGGTCCAGATGAAGCACTGCAATTGACCGCGGGTGAGGAAGCGGTGAGTGTTGAGATTTCTTCCCATGGTTCGTGAGGTTTTGAAGCTCCCTCTTTCGTTTGAGAGCAAGCCGCTTATTCAGTCTATTCTGAATCTGCATTCAACCGGTCAGAAGGTTATAGAGACGGAATGTATACGATGGACGCACCTGAAGCGGCCTTTCATACCAATCTTCCCAATTAAGGAACTTCGATTCATTGTCATCACATATCTCGCAGTCATAGATGTCTATGAGTGAGAACACTTGAATGGGTTAAATTGAGCACAAAGGAATCGGTAGCGTACGGGTTGGGATAATTAAATTTTGAACAGCTTTTTCGAGTATCTGAACCCATTGCATTGCTCTAAGCTAGTGGCAAATATATTTTGCCCTGGAAAAGAAAGAGGTGTCGGTAGTTTTGTAAAGTCTGCCGGCAAATAGGATTTCTTACCCCGAAGGAGCTCGGGTCAAGGAAAGCGTTCGTCGTCATTGTGGGAGGAGGGGGTCACAGCCACCTCAATGAGCTTGCTCATGGTCATCAATTACGAGTCCGCATTATCTGATATTATTATCTCACCACACCAGTCCTACTCCCTCAATGGCCTCTATCGGAAGCTGACTCTTGAACTGTTTTTTAAATGTGCTCTCATGCGTTTACTACCAGCTATTTGGACTCGTCTTGGCTGTCTGGGGTCAAATACAGTGTTTCAACCTCTCTATGGTGTTGGTCAAAGCTCTCGGTTCGCGTCAATGGTTCCTTAGGCCCCGAAGGCTTGAACTCGGTCAGATGAACATTCATGGAACAAGAGCAAGTTTGGAAACACTCGCCATTTGCTACGTTTGGAAAATCTTATAATCCACAGATACGATCCTAATGAAGATTCTCGAATCTCCATCTGGGTTCGTCTGGTGATAGTGCATGAATAGTTGCTGCGTTCGGTGGATCTAATTCGAGGACCGGCTCCACTCCAGCTTCAAAGTTCAGACCTTCCTTGTTCGCGAGACATGAGCGCTTGAGCATCGGTTCCGAGATTGACTGCATTGCGGTATCTCCAAAGATTGATTGGCCATGCAAGATCGCCGAGGAATACAAACCTTGGCAGCTTCCACTCTTCCCCCGAACACACCTATGCGTGTAGTTGAATGTTTGACGCTATACCCGGATCGGAGTCAGCGTCGGAACAATCGGAAATTGGTGGATGGAAAGGTATGTACAATAGGTTGATCGTCAGCGGCCCTTGGATCAACCATCAACGCTTTGATTGATCTGCTGACGCCATGTTGTCGAAGAGGGGCTCAAAGAGGTTAATTTCGCTCTCAATCGCCAATTACCAGGTGGATCACGGATGGATCATGGCGTGCAGGACGGTCGAACAGTCGATGGGAGCACAGCTCGACAACTTCCCAGACGATCACCAGTCTTCCGAGACCAGATCAACGATATCAACCTGACGAATTCGATGTGGGTTGGGTATGTAGACCATCACGGGTTTTGTTGTTCTCGGAATTGACTGAAGGTTCCCCATAATGAGGTGCTAGGCTTGGAGGCTGTTTTACCAGACACAGGTATAAGTGAGCCATTTGCACTGGAAACTCCCGTCAGTTGGTTTCTCAGTGATATGTCAACAATCGACAGTGGGATCAGGGCCGGTGGCACTGATCCGTCCTTCAAGTTCCAAAGCTTCAATCTTGTAAGTTGACATTTAGAATCCTACATATAGCATCTGACTTCCTCGACGGCACAGAGTACGGGGCACTTTGAGAGCCCTTGCATCAAATCACTCGAACACACGGCGGTTGACAGTCCCACACAATGCTCTTGTCTCCATAAAAGAGCTGTCGGAAGTACCACCCACAGCTGTCCTGTTTCAGAGGTAAGCACGCCCTAGACTCCGATATGGAAGGTTATTCTCTCGTGTGCCTTTAGTCTTGGGATCTCGAAATGCACACCATGAACCTGTGTGCAAGACATTCTCTGGACCCAGCGCTGACATACCGTTATCTGAAATACTTTCCCGGGCTTCCCTGTTGTGGTTATCTGGTCAATATTTGGTCAAGGTACGGCAAAAGTGGGATATAGGTTTGTAACAAGAGGAACTAGTATAACTGAAGCGGACCTTTCCTAGGTATATATGGTTCGTTACCAGTCTGTTCTCGGTGAATTTCATGCCGCGTTGAACTCAGAACTCAGTCAGTTTACGACGCTCCCCACACCCTATCCTTCGGGCGTTGGTATCGCCGCGGCTCAGAGGGCCACGGTTCTTCATGGGGTCCCTTTGGCCAAGTTCCTTGTCATACGTCAAGTAGACGGCTGGAGGTTGAGGCCTTGACGAGACCTTCCCCTCTCCCCGTGCCCACCATTGCCGAACTACGACCAAGAGCCATTCCACACTCTCGGCAAATTTGAAAATGCACCGAACACCTTCCTTAGGTGTTGGCCTGAAGCCATCGCAACAACTTCTCTGGGAGCTGGCGTCAGATTCAAAAGGCCCACGCATTCTCGTCTTCGGATGCGAATTGTGTCCCTCTTAATAAGGTCTTCTGGTTGTGCGCTGGTTTGGACAACGCTTGGAGTCTCCCTGCATATCTGAATTTATATGACCCTGGGACTGCGGCCGTGCGTGGGTACGTGTTTTGATTTCTGGGCTCGGTCCGCCCGGCCTCGTGAAACAGGAACAGCGCATGTCGCTTAAAGTTAGTAAGCGCTCATATAATTTTTCGCCCATATGTAACGCGTTCGGCCCAAGAGTCTCAACACAAATACCATGTCTTTGCCAACCACGGCACTAGGTGATCTTCGAGAAAGCTACGACTATATCATCGTCGGTGCGTAGTATCGACCAAATCAATTGTATATTCCACTAAAAACACATCTCGCTCGCTAGGTGGAGGAACCGCTGGTTGCGTCCTAGCGAATCGGCTTTCGCAAGATCCTAATGTTACTGTTCTTCTCGTTGAACGCGGAGGATTAGGCGAAGGATGGCAAGCCCGAATCCCTCTTCTTTCAGCACATTTCGCCTCGGACAAATCAAGATCGCGTATATGGAAGACTGTTCCCCAAACACACCTCGGTGGTCGTGAAGTCGAGATAATAGGAGGCAATGCCCTGGGGGGTACGACAAGGATCAACGGTACGATATACACGCGAGGATTGCCGGCGGAATACAACGCATGGGCGCAGAGTAGTGGGGTAGAACATTGGAAGTACGAGTATATGGAGAAGTACTTCCTTCGGTCAGAGAAAAATCTGGATCAGACGTTGGAAGGGAAACATTACCATGCGAGCACAGGTGAGTGAGACTTTGGGCTCTGTTTCTTGAACTGTTGCTGACGCAGATTCTTTTCAGGTGAATGGCCGAATCGTGCTCTTCCTGCTGTTTGGGGGCACACTGGACAGTAAGACTTTGAAGCTTGTGATTATGATTGGCCATTCGACTTATTCAGGCATTTAGTATCATCAGAGCGACTTCGGCCCTTGGACTTCCCTACGTTGAGGATATCAGCTCTCCATATCAACATGCTCATGGCTACGGAAGGCTACGCTTGTCCGTTGATAGCACCGGTAACCGTGGCGCGGTTTCGGCGGCATTCCTTCCTAAGGATTTAGTGAAGACACGGTCGGACCATCTTCACATTTCCCTGCATTCTACCGTTCATCGCCTCGAAATTAAAGAAGACGGGAAGAGCCTATCTGTAGAGGGCGTTTGGATTCAGAAGAGCGATGCTACTGGTCCAACGAGGCTCATTAAAGCTAACAGGGAGGTTATACTCTCCGGGGGAGCCATAAGCTCCCCGCAGACGTTGCTCTTGAGGTTAGCGTCTAAGCCCCAGTCGCAGAGAACATACTTCAATCTGATCTCCTTTGGAAAAACAGTGGCATTGGCCCCGAGAAGCACCTCAAACAGCATGGGATTCCCGTTAAGAAGAATATGTCTGGCGTCGGCTCAAATCTCGTATGTTTGTTGTGCTCTTCTGTGCTTGTGCTAGAAGCTGAATTCATGTCGTCTTTTAGCAAGACCATCTTTCTGTTCCTGTCCAGTACCATATCCCGCTTCGAGATTCGATATTGAGTATCCAAGCCAGCATAATCACGCTCATCAAAGAACTCATACTATACTTCCTGTTTGGCATCGGCTTCTTCATCAATGCCTCAACAATGGATGGTATAATCTTCCTCCAATCAAAGCTCATGGATGAAGACAACCGCGTTTCTTCTTACTCCAAAGCTGACATGGACCCGAAACTCCCGAGAAACCTCCCTGACCTCGAGTTTCTGCCGGTAAGTAACCTCATTTCATGCGTCTGCTATTGATATCACATTGACCTCGTGAAATCTTGTCATCACCCAGATTTCAACAGCAGATGGTGCCTACGTCAAACCCAAAAACGGTGGTTTCACTCTGTATTCGGTCACGCTACGCCCATACTCCTCAGGGACGGTACGCCTGGCATCTTCTGACCCTTTCGCCTCTGTTGTGATCGACCCAAACTACCTATCCGACGAGCGGGATCGTGCTCTGTTCCGCAAAGGAATCCGATTCACCTACCAGCTCATAGCTCAAATGAGAGAACAAGGGTACTCAATCGATGGCATCCATACCCCTGATGGCTTAACAGATACCGAGCTAGACGCCTTCCTGGAGAAGGAGTGCGTCTCGTTCTATCACTACTCATCGACTTGTCGTATGGCCCCAGAAGAAGAAGGTGGCGTCGTAGATGGAAGACTGAGGGTGTACGGGATCAAGGGATTGAGGATTGCAGATGCGAGCATTTTCCCCTCGTGTCCGAGTGCTCACCTTGCTGCGGTGACGGTGGCTGTGGCGGAGAAGTGTGCTGATATGGTTTTGGAAGATGCTAGAACAGGTCGATAGATATCCGTGTCAGTAGACCAGGGACTCTGACTCGTCGTCATTGGCTCGATCTTCATAGCTTTATGAAGTGTACCACTAAATATCGCCCGCCTAGCTCAATCGGATAGAGCGTCAGACTCTTATCGTCGACGGCGGTGTACCAGTATCTGAAGGCTGCGAGTTCGACCCTCGCGGTGGGCTAATGGTTTTTGCCGTCTATTTGATTGGGCCACACAGGCGGAAAATCATTTCGAAAGAGAAAAACACATATAATTGGAAAGATGGGAGGACCTGAATAGCTCGCTCGATTTTCGGGTGTCGCGGTACATGCTATGTATAGTTTGGTTTGGCGACAAATTTGTGGGAAAGGCTGACTCTACCGCGACTCTGCCGCTCAGGCACCGGTAAGCTTCCGGTGAAGCTCACTCTGTCGAGTATTACTGTTGGCTGTTGTCGCTCGCGGTGCTGACGAGACTACCCTCAATCCCAGCGGTACCATCCCGAACCTGATGAATCGATTTAGCCGGGCTCTCAGTATATCTTGGATATTTCGTCGACCTTGAAAGCCACTCACTCTAACATCCCAGTTTTGCTACCACCTTCTACTACTAGCTATCAAAGCAGCCCAGTAATTCTCCCAATACTTGAACATTGGTATGAAGTTCTCGGAAGAGTTGTGGCGCCACTACCAAACCAAGGGCATGCCCCCCGCCGTTGAGGGCGTCTCCTTGACAGACCAAGTGGTCATCCTCACTGGTGCCAACACCGGATTAGGCTTCGAAGCCGCAAAGCACTTTGCCACTCGTGGACCCGCAAAGTTAATTTTGGTCTGTAGAACCCAGCAGAGGGGCCAAGATGCGATCAATCGTGAGTATCATCCACCTCGACTAGCTCTAGTTTTGGTGATTTGATAATCTCCTCGCATTCCTTAGGACTCAAGGCCGCTACCGGCTTCGAAAACGTCGAATTATGGACTTCAGACCTTTCATCGTTCGAATCCGTAAAGTCCGTCAGGGACAAGATCGACCAGCTCGACAGGCTGGACATCCTCGTCGAAAATGCTGGCGTCGCCTTGAACACGCATGAAGTGACGAAGGATGGATGGGAGACCACGTCAGCTTTCCGATTTTCTGGGATATTATTGATAAATATCGACTCCCGTGGTTAGCTTGCAGGCCAACGTCCTCAGCACTGCCCTCCGCATCATTCTCCATCTTCCAAAGCTCGTTGAAACGGCGAAGAAGTACTCTGATACGGTCCCCAGAATCGTATACGTGACCAGTGGTGCACATTACATGCAAACGGTTTCTCCAGAGGTGATCGACGCGTCGAACACGCTAAAAGTCATTAACGACGATCTTGAGGGTGTGAAAGAGTGAGAATCACCTTTTCTTTGATCGACTCGATCGATCTAACCCGACTATTTAGAGGAGTGAGCAAACGATATGCCGAGTCCAAGCGTCAGTTTCCACATTCTCTTTAGATTTTTCAGACGATTGACCCTACTTCCTACGAATAGTACTCGCACAAAGCTTCATGCGCGCCCTTCAAACTCACCTCCCCACCGTGACATGCTGCTCCGTCAATCCAGGGTTCTGTGAGAGCGACTTGACCCGGCACGTTACCGGTGAAAGAGCTGAAACTATTCGGAAAATGAAGGAGGAGTCTGCGTACACTTCTGAAGAAGGGAGCCGGCAGCTTCTCTATGCAGCTATCGGGGAACGAGACAAGGAAGATCAGGTGAGGGGAGGTTATTTGAATTATAGTGAGATTTCGGAGTGTAGCGATTTCTTGCTCGGGGATGAGGGGAAGAAGTTGGAGGCGAAATTGTGGAAGGAGATCTTGGAGGTAGTTGCAGGTGGCGATGGGAGGGTGAAAGAGGTTGTTGAGAAGTACCTTTCTTGATGGTTATAGTTCAATTCTAAAGGTTTCAGTTGTTGATTGTTTGTATACATACTGCATCGTGATAAAACCCAGAATTTAAGCAAATGGAGGTGAAGAGAGCGTGGAAATCAAACTGGCCTGCCCTCAACACCCCCGGAAGCCCCCAATTTTCGGACCGGCATCATCTTGAGTCTTTACTTCGAACCTCCACAAGGGGCATCTTGGGGAGACTTGTTTCTATGCGCCTCTAAACCTCCCTGGGTTAGATCTCCCCGAGGCGATGCATTTTTCGCTAGCTTCTTACTCTCAAAGCAACCTCTATACCGCTGGCCAATCGAATCAACCCGCGTACCCCGTCAATATCTCCTCTTTGTCACGATTCATGTATGTTTCTACACACCGCCCCTGGTAAGTCTTGTTATTTTTAGGACAAATTTTGAATGCTACCTTCCAAGTTCCAAATATACAGCGTCGGTAGACTTCCGAATTTTTCATTTCCGTGCTGACCTCAACCTCTCGTCAAACAAAAAACCTGTTCTTTACTTGCTGACTCCTAGTCTCGTGTACATTCAAACGATTTTGTGGTATATAAATCAGCCTCTGGACTGGCCACAAAACCGTGACTTACACCTACACCATGAAATTCACACAAGAAATGTTCAACCACTACCAATCCAAAGGCATGCCCCCTGCCATCCAAGGCGTCCCGCTCACAAACCAAACCATCATCATCACTGGCGCCAACACCGGATTAGGTTTCGAAGCTGCGAAACACTTTGCCCCTTCGAGATCCGGGGAAGCTGATTTTGGTGTGTAGGAATGAGGAGAGGGGGAGGGAGGCTGTGGAACGTAGGTGGTTTCTTCTTCTTTTTCTTCTCGGGGTGGTTTCGTTTACCGTTTACCCTCCCTTGTGATGTTAGGAGTGAAAGCAGAAACAGGACTCACTGGCGACGGAGCTATTGAATTTTGGACCTCGGACCTTGGATCGTTCGAATCCGTGCTTAGGGTTAAAGAAAAAATCGATGCTCTCGAGCGGTTGGATGTTCTCGTCGAAAACGCTGGAGTTGCTGTGGGTGGGTACGAACGAACGCGAGATGGATGGGAGAATACGTACGTACTACGTTGCCACCTACGCTCATAATATCGTCATTCCGATTTTTTCTCTCCATAGCTTGCAGATCAACCTCCTCAGTCCCGCCCTCCGTATCATCCTCCATCTACCCAAGTTGATCGAAACGGCGAGGAAACACCCGGAGACAGTACCGAGGATTGTATACGTGTCGAGTGCTGCGCATTTTCTGCAGACAATTTCGACAGAGGCGATCGATGCGCCGAATACGTTGAGAGTTGTCAATGAAGACCGTGAAAGTGCGGAAGAGTGAGCAACTTGTACTTGGTTTCTTCGTTGAAAGGTACTTACTACTCACCCATTCTCCTTAGTGGCACCTCGCTAAAACGATACGGTGAATCTAAACGTGAGTTTCTACGTACTCAATCGTTGGTTTTCCTCCCCCCCTCTGAATCACGATCGGAGCCTAGTCCTAGCACAATCCTTCATACGCGCTCTCCAACCCCACCTCCCCACCGTAACATGCTGCTCCGTCGCACCCGGATTCTGCGACAGCGAGCTCAGACGCAACTTCCCTTCGTCAGGCACCCCGGCCCGCAAGACGTTGGCGTACACTTCAGAAGAAGGAAGCCGACAACTTTTATACGCTGCCATCGGAGAACGGGATAGAGAAGACCAGATAAGAGGGAGTTTTATGATGTACAATGAAATTTCGGAGTGTAGTGATTTTTTGCTTGGGGAGGGGGGGAAGAAGTTGGAGAGGAAGTTGTGGGAAGAGATTTTAGGGGTTGTTGGGAGTGTTGATGGGGAGGTGAAAGAGGTTGTTGAGAAGTACCTATCTTAAACTCTGAGGGCCCAGGGGAGTTGAAGATGGGTGGTTGAAGTAATATATGGCAGGTGTCAAGACTAGATGCGTCGGAAAGTCCTGAAAACCCGTAATTTATTCGTCCGAGGCATGTTGAGGGTAGGTCAATTGGACCTTTCGATGTTCGCGTGCGGCCATCTTAGTTGGAAAGGCTGACTCTATTGTAACTCCAGGCACCGGTAGGCTTCCGTCGTCTGTCGAAGAATCCTGTGAACTGTTGTTGTTCGCGATGCTGAAGACTCACGAGACACACCCTCAATCCCACTACCCAGCAGTACCATAGCCATCCCGAACATATTGAATCGGGTTGTCAGTACTTTTTTGTCGACCTCTTAAGTCACACTAACATCCCAGATTTACTACTAGCCCGGTAGTTCTCTCAATACTCGAACATTGGATCTCGATATGAAGTTTTTTCACAAAGAGTTGTTGGAACCACTACCAAACCAACCGTGTCTCCTTGACAAGCCAAGTGATTTATCCTTACTGGGATCAGGCTTCGACGCGAAACACATTTGCCACTCGTGCAAAGTTTTGATTTTTGGTCTGTAGGGAACGAGTTACGAGCTGAGGGGCGGCCAAGATGCAGTCGATCGTGAGTACCACTCACCTCGACTAGTTCTAGCTTTGGGATTCAGTGACAGAGGCGATGCGCCTTTCCCCAGGTTCTCGTCTCTGTACAAGATCACCTTTATACCGCTGGCCACCGGCCAAGGCCCGTCAACGTTTTCTCTCCATGGATGTTTGCCCCCCCCCCCTCGTAACTTGTAAGTCTTGTTATTCTCAGGACGAACTTGAAAACACGCTCCCGGGCGTAACCTCCCCTCTTCACGACTGGGTAAGTAGGTTTACTCGTCTGAGAGCCCCAGCCACTGATGACGCTGACTGGTAAGTTAAGTTTGATCCATGACCATGATTCAAATACGGCACGACTCGTTACAGGTTTCTTGTTTCCCGGGTCGATATCAATTCATTACACACGTTTTCGTCTCGTCACCCTTCGTTGTTCATTATTCTAGCAAGGTCATCAAATGAAAGACCGAATCGAACGATTGACCTATTATTCCGAATTCAGCTATTATCCGTATCCCCCTCGGTAAGCTTCCGAAACGCCACCTGTGCTGACTCCAACTCACTCAACGGTACACTTCCGAGCTCTCGAAGAGGGAAAAGACGTGTCGATATCCCTAATATCCGTTTACCCGCCCTCGATGCTTGGACGTATAAATGCCTACTAGTATCCCTCCCTCAGACTCTCAGAACCCAACAAACCAACACCATCGAGCATCTCGTCCTCTAGTTCTCCTCGAACTTCTAACTTTCAACTAACCCACCCACACGATGAAATTCACCCAAGACCTCTTCCGATACTACCAAACCAAAGGCATGCCCCCCGCCGTCCAAGGGGTCTCCCTCAAGAACCAAACCATCCTCATCACCGGAGCCAACACCGGATTGGGTCTTGAAGCTGCGAAGCATTTCGCTAGACGCGACCCGGGGAGGTTGGTGATGGTGTGTAGGAGTGAGGAGAGGGGGAGGGGGGCGGTTGAACGTAAGTGCTTTTTTTTTGTGGGGTATTTAAAAGAGGAGGCTAATGGGGATGTGGGGTGTTGGGGGTGTGGGGGTAGGTGTGGCGAAGGAAACGGGATTAGACCGCGACCGAATCGAATTGTGGGTTTCGGATCTCGCGTCGTTCGACTCCGTGAGGTCGGTGAAGGATAGGATCGCGGGGCTGGAGAGGTTGGATATCATCGTTGAGAACGCTGGTGTCGCGATGGGGGAGTATAAACTCACCGAGGATGGGTGGGAGACTACGTACGTGCGTCGTCATCACTTTCCTTCTCTTCTTCGTTGACCCCACCATCCCCTCTCCTCCCCCCTTCCCCCACCCACCCTCCCCATCCCCAGCATGCAAGTCAACCTCCTAAGCACCGCCCTCCGCATCCTCCTCCACCTCCCCAAGCTAATCGAAACGGCTTCAAAGCACCCAGAGACGGTTCCGAGGATCGTATACGTCTCGAGCGGGTCGCATTACTCACAGACGATTTCGAAGGAGGCGATCGATAAGGATGAGACGGTGAGAGCTGTTAGTGAGGATCGGGGGGAGGGGGTTAAAGAGTGAGTTTTACTCGAGTGCTATTGCTGAGATGGTATCGGGATGATGACGAAGTGGACTTGTTATGCATGGTAGTTGGACGTCTAAGAGGTATGCGGAGTCGAAAGGTTTGTGTGTTGCTTTTGGACTTGGGAGGTTTTTCTAACATGTGCAACAGTACTCGGACAAAGTTTCATGCGCGCCCTCCAACCCCATCTCCCTACTATAACCTGTGTCTCCGTCGGCCCCGGATTCTGCGAGAGCGATTTGACGCGTCACGTCACCGGTCAACAAGCTGAGGCTATCGCCAAAATGAAAGAAGAGTACGCCTACACCTCTGAAGAAGGGGGACGACAACTGCTTTATGCGGCGATCGGGGAAAGAGACCGAGAGGCGGAGATGAGAGGTGGGTGGGTGGCGTTTAGTGAGATTTCGGAGTGTAGTGATTTTTTGTTGGGGGAGGAGGGGAAGAGGTTGGAGGGGAAGGTGTGGAGGGAGGTTTTGGAGGTGGTTGGGGGGGTGGATGAGAAGGCGAGGGAGGTTATTGAGGAGTATCTTTCTTAGATTCGTGGATTGCTTTGTACATATGCATAATATTTATGTTGGCTTACAAACTTGCATTGTGTCATCGACCAACCTCCCAACCCTCCCATCCCCCAATGCTGCAATGTCCCTCCACCCCTTCGTATCCCCAAACACCTCCCTGACCCACCACAACAACCCAGTAGCCAACATATCCGCCCACGTCGGATCCGTACCTCCCATAACAAACGCCGACTTCGAATCCCCCTCCCCCTCTCCCTCCCGTGGATACCCCTCCGCCAATCCCTTCATCCCACCAACAACCGCTTCCCAAATCCTCTCCCGTTCCTCCTCACTCAAACCACACCTCACAGCCCCATCCCCCTTCACATCTCTCAACCGTTCCTGCACCTTCGGCGACATAAACCTCTCCACCGTCGTCGGCATAATGAGGGGTACCATCGGTGCGTATATCGACGTGAATGTGTCCGAGAACGTTTTTTGGAGCATCCGTGTACCTGGGGGGATGACTCGAGGTGTGTCGGGGTATGCGGTGTCGAGGTATTCGGCGATGGTGAATGAGTCTGATAGGGATATTGGCCCTGAGTTTGAGGTAGAGGGGGAGTGGATGAAGGGAACGGTATATCGGACTGCGCCGTTGGCTAAGAAACTGGGTGTGGGAGATACACCGACTGATTTGGCGGTTGACTCGATGTCGAGGAGGCTTATTTCGGTGATTGTGTAGGGGATTTTTTTGTAGTTGAGTGCGAATCTGGTATAGGAATATTGAATGTTTGGTGTCTGCATGAAGGAATATGGGATGAGGATTACCTTAGTGCGCGTGTGAAAGGAGACGTTCCCATTTCTTTACCAAAGGATGTGGGTCCGACGTCGTAAAGCGTGATCATGTTTCTCGAGGGGTTGAGTACTGGTGCGGATTGGAGGAGTCGGGGGAGGGAGCTTTTGAGAGCACCTTGCATTGAAGGGAGCTGTATGGAGGAACCTCAGTCGAGGGGGTCTATATAAACCACTGTAAAGCCCGCATTATAGGCTTTCATGTGGGGTTCATGTCCAACGTTCGGCCTCTGTCAAACTAGTGTCAGACGTACTACGAGTACTTAAATTGACCGTACCGACGCGAGACCGGAGATCTGAGACCTGACTGACGTGTATGAAAGAGGTTCTTGAATGTTGACGATTGAGTAGTTAATGAGGATCGTGCAGAGAGTTGAGAACCAAGGTGGACGTACGCGAACAAAAAAAGTCCGCCGCGCATACAATTGACCTGCCCTCAACACGCCTCCTCGGAAATTGCGGGTTTTCGGGACTTTCCGACGCATCTTGAGACCCGCCTGTTGTATATGACCTCGATAAACCATCTTCAACTTCCCCTCCGAGCTGCACCACAGGCTCAAAATAAGTGCTCCTCAACGACCTCTTTCGCCTCCCCATGGATACTTCTCGCAACCTCTGAATTCTCTTCCCACAATTTCGTCTCCAACTTCTTTCCATCCTCCCCGAGCAAGCAATCACTGCACTCCGAAATCTCATTGTAACTCCCTCTTATCTGGTCTCTTCTATCCCGTTCTCCGATGGCAGCGTATTAAAATTTGTCGGCTTCCTTCTTCTGAAGTGTACGCCAACATCTTGCGGGGGGGTGTCTGACGAAGGGAGGTTACGTCTGAGCTCGCTATTGCAGAATCCAGCAGCATGTTACGTTGGGGAGGTGGGGCTGGAGAGCGCGCACAAGGAAGGATCATGCTAGAACTGGGCGCGTCGTGCGTGATTCGGAGAGGGGGGAGGAAAACCTACGAGTACGTTGAACTCACGCTGTATCATTTTAGGGAGGTCCACGAGTGAGCATCTTCAAATAAGAAAGAAGTGATAAAGTACTCACTCTTCACTGATAACTCCCGACGTATTCGTCGCATTGATCGCCTCTGTCGAGATTGTCTGCAGGAAATGCGCAGCACTCGACACGTATACAATCCTCAATACTGTTCCCAGGTGTTCCCTTGCCGTTTTGATCAACTTGAAGAGATGGAGGATGATACGGAGGGCGGGACTGAGGACGTTAGTTTGGAAGCTGAAATAACGAGGAAACGGAGAAAAAAAAAATCAGGGCGACGATATTATGAGCGCAGGTGGCAACGCAGCACGTATTCTCCCATCCATCTCGAGTTTGTTCATAACCCAAAGGATGAGAACGAGAACGAACGGATCTTTCTTCCTGCCAAGGTCAAAGGTCTTGGCCCTCCCGAGATAGGACACGGCTACTTTCGAAGGAATCGCGATTTCGACAACACTATCATTATCATCTCAACGCAAGACGCTCGTACAGCAAATGACGGCTGTGATGCCACACTTGTGTTCGATCCTGTCTCACCAGGGCGTGAGGTTGTTCCTTACCAGCTAGCTACCCGCCTCCCTCCGAGGAGATTGCGGGTTTTCGGGACTCTCCCTCCGACCAACGTCCACCACTCCCGCCGTATCCGCTCAGAGGCAGACTACGCTAAACCTACCATCCAAAATACCTCTCTGTGCTTGAATGACCCGAGGCTCTGTATATCTCTTTCCCCTCCGCTTTCCGAGGCGCATCAAGTGTACGAAAAAATGCAGGTCAACTCTACGGCAGCCCACTACTTCTCTGTTTCCTTTTTCATATCTTCAGTCCGTCAGTCTTACAATTCTCGAGGTTCGAGTCAAGGATCCGGTTCAGTGTGTGTTATTCCCTCTCTCTCTTGACTCTTATTCCACTCTCGACTTGAAAATCCTCAGGCTACAGACAACGACACGTTTACTTGACACGACCCGTTTTTCCTCCTCCTCCTCCACGAAGAAGGCATATCATCCTTAACCTATGTTTACGATGTGAGCCGCGCTACCCTCCCCTCCCCTGGGATCTTGAAGAGAAACAAAGATGGCACCAAATACTAACTCCAAAACTCGAATACGAGCGATGGGTGAGTTCGTGGTCCGAAGGGTCTTGTTTCTAGCTCGGAGCTAACGTCTGATTGCTGTCTTGAAGGAATTCACCACCATCGTATCCTTAACTAGCAAAGGGTGAGAGCGAGAGCGTTCTTCCTTCTCCCGAGATAGGATTAGGACACGGGATACGGGGATTCGACAACACCGTGTAGTATCTCAACGCAGGACGGTTCGATCTCGTCTCACCAGGGAGTGAGGTTGTTCCTTACCAGCTAGCTAGATACAAAGCGTGGTCCTACTAAAGAACTGCCACAGTGTGAAATTGTAAGTACTTAGTACTACCCCCTACATTGCTATTATTCCTCATCATGTTCATAGACCATGCAATCTCATCTGGATATATCGCTACCTGTGATATGATCACCTTCTCCGCCTAATGCCTATCTTTCACATGTCAACCGGGCAGAGGAGCATAAGAACCCACATTTACCCCCTTGAGACACGAGAACAAAGAGCTTCTACCAAACACAAACCACGTCGGCGGCTGGGCAACAAAGAAAAACGACATAATTAGAACAGCATATTGATCAGCATGACCCGACTCAGATTAGGGCCTTATACTGGATGGAGTAACTGTGGTGCTGCTAATACTTGAGGCAGGCCGGGACTCGATAGTACCTCGGGAGTCCAAATTAAGTTGTGGGACGAGCTGGGAAACCTCCGGGCTTGTGGGTAAGTGTCAAGAAGGTCATGTTTACTCTGACGGGTTCGACAGTTTTGCGCTAAGTCCATTTGTGCTTCAGCATTACTATCGCCAGTAGTAATTTGAATAAACCGGGTGGGTGTACAGAACGCAAACAAAATCCCGCGTCCAAAAATAACGTACAGCCCTTAATGGATACTTCTCTTATAATGTTGTCTAGAAATTCGCGACATGGCACTGATTGTAAAACGTAGGCTCAGTGCCAACATCTTATTACGGGAAAGGTAGCAGGGTTGATTACCGTGTAAGCCGCGGGCCTCTGGAGATGAAGCTGAAGTCTCATCTTGGCTAGACGCCAGCCGCGGCGCGCCAACATGAAAGTTCTGAGCGCCAACGCCTAACGTCGTCGAACCGGGCCGCACGTTCTCGTGAACGCCAGACATCTTTGAACCCAAAATGTGCTCGTCGATATCCCTCCATCCGGAACTAAGTCTCGCTTAGCCAGACCGCAGTGCACACTACCACGATTTCGCGAACTCTTATTGAATTTGAGTGTCGTCGTGGTGTGTCGGTGGTCTTTGTGGTAACCGAATTTGACGTCGTATTTGCCGAGCGAGCGGCTAAGCCTGGCGTCTAATCTACTTCTTTTTCACACTGTACTCGATGTTCAATAACGTTCAGTGTCAGCCAGTCACCCATCTTACTCTTCTACTGGTGCTTCAACCCTCAGTGTTATATTTAAGAAGCTCATACCTCAATGGCCTGCCGCTTTGAAGCGCTTCTCACAAATCTTGATCAACAGCAATTACTCTGTATTAAGGCGATGGGGAATTAGCTCCCTTCAGCCTGTCAAAGTCAACTGCTTAACCCCGTGAAATGATGAATTTCATATCGAGATTGAGTCTGTTATCTATCTTACAATCTACAACCTTCTCATACAAGGTACCCAGTCTTTAGGAAGTGATACACATACTTTTACATTGCCCATGAGTTTTTTGTAAGTCGCATCTCATTATCGATCCAATATTCAACACCTTAGATAACTGGTTGATCATCCAGTTTATCTATCTACTTGCCAAATATGGTTTGTCGGGCAGGTGTCTTTTTGGAGGTTCTTTTTGGCCGCGAAAATAGGGTTCGCCCCCAGACGTGTTACCGTGAGTTTACCTCGAACTCCCTTGGTTTAATCGACGTTGTCTAGCTTTTATCAACCCTGCTGCCGGCCTATCTCCCTCAAAACACAACTCCGATCGATTGAATAGTTTGACTTCCCGAGTACAGTAGGGTCCATGACCCGATCTTCCCGAGAGAGAGAGCTGATCGTTGGCTCACAATCGACAAAGCTCGACAACTGCCATTTGCCTTTTGGGCCATCTTGTTACAGGTATAAAAGCCTCCCAATTTTGGCCCTGTTGCTTTTCCCTCAAATCACCAACTCGAGAATGGGTAACAACAACTTGAACATCCAAATTAATGGGAACGCCGGCACCATAGTCATTGTGGGGGAGACTGGAGCTACCTCCAAAACTTACAATGGTGAAGACCCGGCTAAAGACTTCGTGGTCATAAACACGGCCTCCGTTCCCCACGTTACTATCGAGCCTACCCGTGATCGTGTGGTTCGTGATTGCGAGTCCTTTGATATCTGAGTTTTGAGCTGATGAAAGACTTTTTTTAAATCCCCAGCCAGGACCTGGACAGAAACTGATTACAATCATCCTCAACATCTTGTCTTTCCTCGGTCTCTTGCTTGGGCGTGCTTCGACCGTCATCCAACATCTTGCATACACACGGCTGGGATTGAATCAGGACGCTCCTAAGGAGGGAGGGTCGGTTACCCTAGAGGACACGGCGGGACCGATGACTTTGAACGTTACGGATTTGGGAAATGGCGGTAAGCCATCAGTGTTGTCCAACGACGCGAAACGTTCCCTGTCTGATCAAACTCTCATCCAACAGAACACCGTAGTTATTGAGTCGGGCAAGTCAGCTAGGCGGGCACTTTTCTGGGCGAAGTCTGTCAATCTCACCAAAGACTTCAAATTCGTACCGGGTGCCGTGCGGCGTCTTCATTATCATACTTCTTTCGTCTCTAGCAAGCCTCATTAATACTGTTCCTCCGCATTCCCGTGATAGCGTCGCGTTATATAGGTTGATTTCATTCCCGTCGTTTCTGCTGTCTTTAAACACTAGTAACCTTGTATTGTGACTTGTACTTATTCCCTCGACGTATCATAGAAAGGGTTCCTTCCAACAGTCCCGTTTACATTCCCGAGATGAAAGGGGAACCGAGAAGGCTAATGTAGTCCATACAATTAAGTGTATTCAAGAGTCAGATTAGGACGTTTGCACTTCGCAGCACCAGGTTTTTCGGGACTTTCCGAGAAGCCCCTCAAGTACCTGCCTTTTTCAACTCTCCTCCTGTTTCCGAGCTCACACTCTGCTTCAATATATCGTGAAATCTCTCTCTTGACATACTGAAGAATATTCACTCCGACACTGTGCACGAAATCAAAGGGACCATCGCTGCCACCGCCTAAATTATAAAGACTCACAGTATTGCTCTCTGGAATTCGGAATCATCTAGATTACAACATTCAACGCTCGACTATGATGAGTTTGAGTGTTCAAACTAAGACCATCGATACCGCCCAAGCAACCAACAGCACCCCCGTCGCCGCCGTCATTACCACCAAGTCCCGAATCGGACTCACTGCGCCATTCCCACTGGCCTTGCGTATAGTCTGA
>JANHQD010001841.1:0-35664 GCA_024721195.1 Marasmius sp. AFHP31
AATGTTTGTGAAATCCATTACCTCCATCTGCAATCATTGACAAACTTCCCACAGTTGACAACAATGAAAAATGGCGACAGACAGCGAAGCCATCCGTTCTATACCTCCAGCCCACAATTACAGCCTCTTTGGGCTTCATTGGAGACCCCGTTAGAGCTGCTAGTGTGAAGAATGTACATGATGCCGACGCCAACGTCCTCAACATCGAACAACGATTCCCAGCCCTCCATTGCTACTTCACCAGATACAATCACACAGGACATACAGGACGGACGGAGAGATATGTCATCTGGGATATTTTCCTCAGCAGGCAACCCATTAACGCTAGTTAGCAACCATGACGGTTCTCGAAGGCATCGGCTATTGTGGTGAATGGCCCCAGCTTCGACTGGACTAGGATGCCCATAATGTGCAGCCCAGTACCAGCAGCTTGCAAGTGCCCACACCCATAGCTCACCTATCATTTACCCTTGGGCAACACTATGCAGGCGATTCTATTGTGAAAAATCCATGCCATCTCGCTATCCTCTGAGTTGTTGGGGAATCGCTATGCTCTTCCCCAGTGTCTCAGAATACAATACGGCTCGGAACTATTGCTGTGCCCCATGGGCCCGTCAGTGGTACTTCAATCTTGTTACACGAGACATCACCTTTTTGAATCGTGCCCTTACAGGAAAGGCTGCTAGTGGTCATCCTGGTTGTCCATACACGCTCGGTTCCCAATGTATATTCTCAAACATGGTTCTATCACCGTGCTATTCTGGAATTTCTCGGCATGGCATGTGCATGTGAGGTCCAGTTCTCACCGTACAATGGCCATACCACGACTTGTTGCCAAGGGCTTCATTGTACTGCATCGACACCGAACTGTAAGTCATGATCATTTTTCTCTTCAAAGTTCACACTACCAAAAACGTGCTGGGAAAGGGAAAAGCGTCAGTGGTGTCCACCTATGCTTGGAAATCCCTTTCCTACATACCAAAACGGCTCTCCTTCCTGTTCACGCGAGGCGGATTATTCTTGCCCTGAGAAAGACGTGTTCATGGCAAAGGTCACACGTATTGGTCCGCATGTTGACGGCCATACCATGAAGTTGTAATTGGTAGGCACCATCAACCCAAGAATGATGCTACGGGGGTGCTGGAAGGTTATATCATACTGGTGTCGCTCATCGTGTGCTGTTGTACAGTCAGTGGGTACATCGTAGTAACTGTACAGCAGGTCCCTGAATCCTATGGGTCCGCAAGGGGATGTATTCCTAATAATAATAATAATACAAACTCCTTAAGATGAGAGAGAAACATATGAGAAACAGGTAGGTGCTTAGTCACTTCTCCGTGATAATATCACTGTAGAAAAGTCAGTTTAGCTTAGAAAAGTTAGCCATGGGGCATGCATACTCTTACTATGTATATAAAGATATCCTGACACTTGGCTTGGCTTAGATCACTATGCCTGACCTCTGGGACACACCTACAGGTGAGGGAAATGTGTGGGAAACAGGTAAGTGGCTATGCGGAGGTGCCAGGAATTACCCCGGGAACCGGGTCATACTCCGGGCGGGGGGAAATATGCCTCCCCCCGCAATGACTTACTTTACGGGGGGGGAGGTGAGTGTCTGGGGGGGAAAAATAATTTTTTCCCATTTGGACACTCATAGAATACGTGACTCCACAAGTTGCGCCTACGAGTACATCTAAGTTGCGGAGTAATGCCCTGAAGCTGTCAGGGAAACGATTTGCAGTCCACTAAAGATTTTATGCCTTGGATTGTGGGTGTACAATAGAAGCCTCGGTTGACTTTTCCAAGAGACAAGCGAACCACCCTGTTCAGTCCGACTGGATTCGGGTCATGAAGCTTCACGTAAACTCCGGGATAATCTCAAGTAAGATTTACTACGCCCTCACGCTAGACTACGCCGTAGTCGTCATGGAGGTCGCTTTCATTCTCTATCAGTGAATCTAGGGCCTCTGAAGGAAGGGAAGGGATTTCGACTCCACTGCATTCAGGGCACGGAAAAGATCGAACCTGTCAAGACGGCCCCCGGTGGCCGTGACTGATAGGTCCAAACGACAAAGAGGAGGTTTTTGAAGGTCGTCGTTACTCGTGCGACTTTGAGCCCGGAGTCACGAATAAAGCTACAGACTAGAATTGGTTTACAGAGAGAAGCTTGGCCTGTCGTTATCGCAAATCGCTATGGAGGGTGACTTCCCAGGACTTTTTGAGGGGCACTCGACGAAAAGGTTTGGCGCTTTCCAGATGGGTGAATCATGATAAGAATCCAATCCTGAGCGGAGAGTTCTCTGTGTGACAGAGGTATAAGATTTGCGCTACCTTTGAGTAATCGAGACATACCTGACCTTCCTCATCAAACTCGACGTAGAGGAAATCGCTACGGCAAATGATCGTGGAACTTGAAGGGAAAAGAGGTTCGCTGTTCAATGAGGCGTATTGTCATCGATGATCGTTGAGATAACGGCACGGAGCGCACGGAGGGACAACCCCCGGATCCCCGATATTTCGCCGCGCCAGAACACTGAACATTCTCTACGAGAGCCAGGAACACATATCCTGTTCCCCTTATTTCTGGCATAGACTCCGAGGTCGTGGATATTCACTCCTATCCGCCCGCCAATGCAGGAGCTTGAGAAGCTTCGATGCCAACGAGGTTGGAAGGACGAGGGCGCCGATTGTTTGGATCTCTACCGGGATTCTGCGAGAGAATTTGCGGCCAGCTCCTTATTGCTATCATTGAGCACCTCACAGGCGCTCTGGATTCTCCCTAGATCACTTTTGAAGTTAAATACCTAGGTATGTCGTTGCATATGGATCAGTCCAATCTTCCCTCCTTAACTTCTCTGGATTACCCCCTTGGACCACACCAGAGCCCCACTTCTTTAGTATGCACTTGCGACGAGTTCGTTCCGAGACAATTTGGCTATGTAAACGAAATCTTCTATTGACCGGGTGCCAATATTTACCGATAAATACATCCTAAGACCAAAACAAGGAGACTACATATATTGTTTGTACTAGGGTTTCTCAAATAGGTAGAGTTCGATAGAGGAGCGCACGTTGGAGATAAGGAAGGGCAAATGTTGACCCTCGTATCCGACGGGGTGATATTGGGGTGTTCTAGTCTTGTTTACGGTTTAGAGGTCGCCTGGGCCAAGCGCATTGTATGTTGGGCAAAGATCGTCCCATGCCGCTTTGATAAAGCCCAAGTTAGTCTTCGTTCGAAACACGAGATATAGACATGAGGACCCACGTGGAGGTGCTGAGAATCTCCATTCTGCTGTCCTTTCTGCGAAAACCGCGGCGAAACCACTGCGGGAGGGAAAATTTTCAGCCCTTGTCCAATCGAACCCCAAAGTTTGAAGGACTTACGCTTCCAAATGCCAGTCAATATGGCAATGCATGAACCAAGGTCCTGGGTTATCTGTACGGAAACGAATGGTCACGTTGTCGCTTGCTGCGCCCAAGCTGACCACGTCTCGTCGGATCTAGTGAAGGTATGTATCAGTGTCAAGAACCCACAATGGTTGAAGAGATGAGTTTACGGACGGGATTGGCATAGTTATACGTGCTGATTCCTGCAGGTCTGACGACGTCAAAGGCGTGCTATTGAAAAGTTGAGCAAACAATCACTCGCTGATGGAGTGGAACGAACCCCGTGCAGATGTAAAGGATGCTCGATTCCAAGCAATCCTCCGATGAAAGACAGCTCTACCGTAGCGTCTCGGGGAAGTGGGAACACCATACCCTCGGGTAGTAGTTTGTCGGGGGTTTGAGCGCCACTCAGGATTTGAAGTAGGACGGGAACGGTCGGAGGCGTGAACGTCTTGCCGTTGAGGGTAAACCTGCCTCCCTGTCATGCGTCAAGAAAGGGGCGTCAGTGCCAAGGAACTGGAGCTCGAGGATATACGGATACGGACAGCAAACTGGAAGTTAAAATGCATCGCAACGTCAGTCCCTCCACGGGTGGGATTGCCAGGTGCTCCGGGATTCTGGAGAGGCTGAACGAACGTTCCTGGTTGAGTAGCCGGTAGATACGGAGGTAGAGATAGACAGAATAAAACTCACGCTGAGTTGGGCCTCATTCAATGGAGCGCTCGATGTGAATGTTGGATTGGGAGGTTCCTGGGCGGGAGCGCCAGCATAGCGCAAGATCGCCGAGTTGATACCATTCACGAAACCGGAGGGACCCAAGTTTGGATTAGCACGAATCCCTGAAATAAATATATGTCAGCTAGTTACTTTGCGGTGATGAGAAGTGACGCACAGTAGTTACCGACGGGTTGATCTGCTTTGAGCTAGAAACGGTTTGAATGAACTCTCTATAATTATACAAGGGATAACATGGCTCCTGGGTACTCACGACGAGCGAATATCGTTGACCGGCGAAGATTTTGAGCGAGTCCGCTCGCTTAACCTGATGGCTGACTGAATCGACTTCGATCACATCGCTGGGAGTTATCGTTCAGTCCGACAACCGGATACCAAAAGGGTCGAAGAACCAAGGCTCACAAAACATGTCCGTCGATATGAAAGTCATAGCCGGGGTCACAGGCAATATTAACGAGACGGAATCGGTACCTGTCGGAAGATCTTATTAGTCATGATGGTGCTTCGAGGAGGTCGAAACGGACCTTTTCCCAGGCTGGACAGTGATGACCGTCAGTGGTGAGGTTGCGCTGCCTTGGTTCCAGCGTCCCAGCCCGTTGATGAGAGTAGATTGAGGCGTGCTAGTAATTAATCAAAATCAGTTGGTGTAGAGAGTAGTCGGACGATACGTGTAGGACGTACGGGAACGTCAAGGTTTTAGCCTTGTCGTGATACCAATCTGCCAGGGTGATGACGGTAGATTCTACCAAAAGAGATATAACCGTCAGTCCATATTACTCATTTTGAGGACAAGAACAGTACCATCGTCCACGTCGTATAAGCTCTTGTGTGGGTCGTTGGGGTCATAAACAACCATTGGCCCACGAAGGCCGTCACAATATTGAGTCGCTACAGACCAATTCAACGATGACCCGGAAGAGGCAGAAGGCTTCGAACTTACACAGGTGAGAATGATACCAAAACGTTCCGGCTTGATCTTGAGCTTTGAAGTCGTAAAGGAAGCTGTGTCCCTTTGCAATTGGGCACTGAGTAACGAAGGAAGGACCATCGGCCCAGGAGCTACCCTTCTGGAAGAATCCGTGCCAGTGCTATTGAGAGGAAAGCAATGAATACGAGGGTCAAAGTTCTAGCGATAGGGAATCCAGGAAGGAAAGTCCTTACAATACTCGTCGACTGCAACATCGTGTTGTCGTTCAAGTTGTTGACAACGTTCAGCTTGAAGTTGTCGTTCTATCGCCCGACACGGTGAGCTTTGGTATTGTGTGACATGGAAGAAGGCTCACCTTGTTTCCCTTGATGAGTGGCCCGATAGTGGTACCGCCAGCAACGACTGCACCACGCGTGAAGCCATCGGGAGAAACATCCTTGTTGGTGATGACCAGATCAGCCACAGGACCTATCGCTGCGAGTGACTGCTCTGCGAGGATAACAACAGCCGCGACCAGAGAAGAAACAAGACGAGGCATTTTGCTGCGAGTTGTTCTGGGGTCTAGCTTGACTGGAATGATAGGTTTTTATACTCGAAAAGAAAGGGCGAAAGGAGGAAATGACTCAGCTAATACGGCAGGGAGTCAAATCGCAAGTGTGAGAGGCGATAGATGGGTATGTTATTGCGATCCGAACCGGTTACGAGACTTTGGTTCACGGGCTTCCTCCATTCGACGGGCGTGGTAAGAATCTAAGTGTAGTGGCGCGAAAGTGGAAGTGTCGAGAATCCGTTATTCAATGAGTGGCTGAAATTGGTATGACTGAGAACGGTCAAATTAGACGCAGGGATAAATGGACAAGCCTCATACCCGAGTCGAAGTCCCGCAATCAGCGTCTTTACGTGGGTAATGTACAAGGCGTTATGTACAGCTTGACTTTGAGATTAACCGAAATCAGTATTCCCACATCATGTACTCCCGGAATGTCGTTCACATCGCAATGCAGGGGAGTGCTAGGGGCGACACTATGAGACCATCGTATGTGAGTCGTGTACCTCCGACTCTGAGCAACGAAAGAGACTGCTTACATCGGTATTCGATAGGAATCTCTACTCTCTTAGGCCCTCCCGATCAGCCAAAGCAGAACAATACCGGTCAGCTATAATATCAGTGCCTTGCGCCCTGCGTGTACAACGGCAAATTGATCTCGTCTCTTTTGCAATAGATACGGTAATTCGTGGCCACATACCAGCCCATAAAAGGGTTTCAAAGGTCGAGAGTGGCCTGCAGCCCATGTGGCAACGTGCTAGCAGTCCAAAATTGTGGTTCGACGTGAAACCGCTTCCATCAGCTGCTTTCAATCATAGCTCCATCCATCCATTTACAATTTCCATTGAAACAATCCAGTTTGCATTCACCTCCGGATGGACAACAACCCGCAAACTGGATTCGATCCTTCCCGTTCCATTGACGTGTTGTGTAAAGAACATTAAATTACCGAGACTGTGATCAGTGGTTATGACAGATACATACAATGAGGAGGATTTCGAAGGATCGCCTTCGTCGCTGACTTTTGCTCCTGGCCTAAAAGTAAAGTTCCGTATGGCAGGACAACAAGTTTCAAGAATGGCAGGTAGATAGCAAAACATGACACTGACCCGTTTGAATGGTCTTGTATATAGGGGACCACCAAAAGCTCAGTAGAGGGTGTTGTGCGCCCAATATCCGTGTCGTAGCTTAGAGCAGTTTCGCGACTTGAATAATCGTGCCCGCTAACTCGGAGGGATTACGTGCCTCTTCATGGGAATCTCCCCACCCGTTGTCGAGAGACCCGCTCTGTTCCGCTGCGCTGGACTTTTGAATGAAAGATGTACGTTGTGTGCGATGGTCGTGGAAGCGGAGAGACCACTGTGGGTGACGGTCATCAGGCACGGATGTGACGCCGGGATTCGCCTAGATAAGAACTAGATTATCAACAGTTGAGTCATCGCCGACATTAACCCGTTCCGCCACTCGTACTTCCCCTGGGACTGGAATGGGGTGGGAGAGCGAGAAGTGCCCTTGATTTTGGCAATGCCTGGGAGGAGGTGCGCGACCGTAGCTTTAAACCGAGAATCTATTCGAGTAAAGTACTTCTCAGGAACGTACGCAACATGTCCGATTGTCGGTCTCGGACAGATGATGGAGATGCCCAAAAGGCCAGTGGCCACTGAAATCTTGTACGACGTCGAAGCCGCTCCCTGCACCGAAGAGCAATTCGAGCTGTACAACAGTCAGGAACCAGTCGGAGACTACTCTGAAGCTTTTGGTTTAGCTTGAATGCACACCTTTTTTACATATGAGTTTACATGTACAGATTGTTTCAATCCGAAGGTTCAAACCAGGTACTCCCGGTCAGTATACAAAGCTGGAACACTTTCCCTCTATAGCGGATATGCATCACCAATTTGACACTGGTGTGAGAACGCCTCGAACATCGGGAGGGTGGTATAGCACACAGTGTGAAGAGAACTGTATCACGTCTGATCTTGATGACATGGCGTTAATGTCGAATCAATACAGGATTGCTAAAAGGTTCCGGCGGCAAAATATGGGAAGATGATAGGAGTCGGGAGACCACATGTATCGCAAGCGCTGCGGGTCTTACTCTCGCACCAGGCACTGATTGCACAGAGGTAGAACTACGTACATAGCTTAGAGGACGACTTGCGAGGATGAGGATTTATGGGGTTTTGTTTTAACCGGCTTGACTCACTTCATGTTTGCTACTCGGCGAGCTTGCGCGTGGATGATTCTTTTTCTCGGGTCGCTTCCTGGCCATAGCTTTTTCGAAGCAAATTTCTATTTTTATCTTGCTACGGTTAGCATATGTCCGCTTGGAGTGTTCTCAGAACCCTCTTGCCGGGCGCAGGCACGTCTTTTGTGCATCTAGTACCCAAGAAGAAAGCGATAGCGACCGGTGCAGCACTGAGCTGACATGCTCATCTCAGGTCGCCTTGGGTGTAGGTTGATCAGAAAGACGCTCTCGCGGAAGAATTTCGGAAGAGTGGGAGTCGGTAATGAGGACGAAGTCCCAGCTCTAAATCACTTTTTTGAGGTTCGCAAGAGTTTCAGAGGGTGTATTCCGAGTACGAAATGAATGTGCTACCTGTAGCATTGGCGAATATCTCCGGATCGAAAGGCACGGAGGATACATTGAGGGAGTTGTGAGAATACGATCGCCAGGCATTGCCAGGTTTCGCACTATTGTCCGTCCAATCCGACCAAGCGCTCTAGGATCAGGATTACCACCTCTCCGTTACGAGCGAGTTTCCTTGTAATCGATCCTTTTACTGAGGCCTGTGTCATCCTGATTTTGCAGGAAGGGCATCTCTCTTCATGGAAGTCTCCCGATACACTCATGTCTCGGTTCCGGTGTCCCGGTCCTATTGATTCCCCTAAATGCTTAGTGTAACCTTTATTGTGGGTCTGAAATCAGTGCTGAGGCTGGTTAGCCTCGGTTCCAGCAACTACACCGGATTTAACAATCTCGGTGAGAGAGCTCCTTACGAACTCGTAAGTGTCTCAGCCTTCCGTTCGGGTCTGAAAAGACGAGCCAGTCCTCGGTACCGGCAGTGATGGGCACCTCAGTACCTGAATAACTGACTTTCCGGGACTGTATAATAGAATGTATAGCCGGGTCAGCAAATCATGTACAGCGAACGTAAGAGTCACAAAGAATAAACTTCAACGTTACCCAGACGGGACGCTCAGTCTCCAACAGCAATCGTAAGGTGACGGTGAGAAGATTTACTAGTCCTCGCGGTTGTATAATGAAGAGAATGTTACCCGAGAGATTATGCGCACGAACGCAGAAGTTGCGCCGTGTGAATAGAAGCGCCCTCGAACAACTGTGAAACAAAAGCCGCTATTTTTGTCGCGCCGAGTGGATGACGAATCGCTGTTTACCAATCACTTACCTGAGCGATTATGCATACACTTGGGCCCACAACACGGAATGTACTCTTCTGGGCTGGCATGATCACAATTGACTTACATGGTTGTGCTTATAATTTCGGTTGCTCTGTTCCCCTCTCCTCTGACAAGGAGGTGGTACGAACAATAGGCGTGAAGACGATTGTCCCAATTGTAGGGGAAACTTGAGCGCCCTAGGTTGTTGGTAAAATAAACCAATATTCATAGGAAACGACAAAGGCCTCCGCTATAATCTAGCTCACTATTTACGCTTGATCTTCTGCGTCCTGGACGATTCCATTCACCTCCCTCATCCATTTTACGCACAAGCTCCCCAAATCGGCAATCTCACTTCCCTGATTGTGATGCTGCAAAAACGACAGATCCTGGTTGCCATCATCTTTGGTGATATTATTCTCTCTAAGTTGTTGTGTACCTCAAGCACGGCTTCCCTCATCGTCCGGTGCCATCTCTGCCGCTGCTCCTCGGTTGCTTGGGTAGTCATCACGGTGATTTGGCTGGCAACTTGTGCTTTCAGGTCGTCCGTGTTCGTTTCTCTAGATTCCTAGAGAATTGGTATAATTGTATAGAAGTGCTTTTCGAGTCTAGATCTGGGTTTCGATGTCCGAGTCCGAGTTCAAGTCTGCTGCTCCGTCTCGGAAATGTTCCTGATCCAGCTGCTTCATTCTATCGACGAGGAACATTCTATCCTGTCTTTGCATCTGTAATGCGAATGCTGCCAGAAGCCATAGACCCACAACAGGGGTCATCATAAGGAAACATATGCCACGAGGAAAAGAACGTACATCCGAAGACAGCCTGGGGGTCTCCATCTCATCTGAAGAGGTGCTTATAGCCGAGTTGTATAGCCCGATTCGAATCACCCGTGCTCGCTGTGGTTACCGATGTTTTTTGTAGTATTTAAGATCGTATGGAATTGGCGAGAAAGGAGCGGATGGGAGCGGGGTACAAAGCTGATATAATGAATCAACGCCGGAAGTGCTCGTACACAAGTCGTTCGGAGTGTTTTACAGACAGTAGAGGCTATGGGCCTGAATATACGTGTCGCGGCTGCTCGTAGTGACATTAGAGAGCGAGGACGGTGACTAAAGCGTGTTGGTTGGGTTGACTCTGCGCCGGAAGGACGACGTTGCCCTTCGGCACACCACACACCACACGAGGACGAGATGTTCCTGCAAGCCGAGCTAGATGACGCAGGCTTTCATTCAGTCTATTCTCATCGCGATCCCGCGTTGTTGTGGCCCTACACCTCTCCCTAGATATCCGACTCGGAGCAGCCCCAAATTGATCTTTCTTCTCCACCTTCCTGACGTGAGCTCCAACAAGTAGTTGCCACAAACATTACTGCTAAATGTGACTTGTGAAGGTCCCACTTTGCGAACGTGGATCCACATCAGCCCACAAGACGCCGGTCCACGTAGCTACTCGTAAGCATAATTGTAAGTAGTTCTCAACTGCAGAACAAACGCCAGTGTTTACATTTTCAGAGCCTCAGAGGGCCCATTTTACACTACTTTTAATCCACTCTATTGATCTGTGTATACAGATTACAGATTACTTATTTGATAATCAATACCAAATGCCAAAATGCCGAAAGTCCAAGAGATGTTATAGCAACAGTTTGCAACGAACGGTGAGTATAAAGATAGATATGGTAGTATGTACTTGGATCAACCAGAAGCGAATGCGAAGCAAAACGAACGAATTCCTCGAGTGAATAGTAAGGTGCGAGACAAGCCGAGCGACTCGGAGAGCATGGAAGATAATGAAGGGCGGGTACTAGCAGCCGCCGTCGTACTGAAAGACCACACATCAGCTGCTGAACTAACGGACGGCGAAAAATAAGATAGACTCACCAGACGGTTCTTGGGGGCTCCCTTTTCCCACTTAGTTTTCTCCCAGTCTACGAGAGTCGGATATTAGTAACGCCTCGAGCCAAACGAAGGACCACGGAACTCACTCGAGTATTGGTCAATATGCTTCTCGATGTACGCCATAGTAGGGTAATCCTTCGGATCGCATCCAATATTCTTCTTTCCCTCCCGTTGATAGATCCGGACGTAATCAAATTTCATCTCCGCCGGGAAGGTCAGCGTTTCGAAGAAGATATCTCCCCAGTTACCTGGACAGCTTATCAACGAAAAAGAATCTCCAGAAGCTGGCAATGGTACTCACGACTGATACCCATATTGAATATGATCGACATGGGCTCCTCCGGAATCAACCGTTGGCCGACTTGACTGCCTTCCGGTCCCTTATCAGGTCCGACAGCTCGAGGAGTAACGTTCAGAGTGGGGATTCCGTCGACTTGCCAAGTTATGAAGCCGTCGTCCCGGTTGTTGTGGTCAGCCCAGTATTCGAAGCCTAAATGAAATGTCGTATCAGAATCTGACTTGAAAGAAAAACACCGCAGACTCGCGGAATGTGACGTACCATAGGTCACGTATCTACCATTCTGAACACCCTCGAAGCCATCGTTCGGAACGTCACTCAGAGCAGATACGGCTTGCTGGAGGGGACTGCCAGGGAAACCCGTATTGACAGTCGTCGTGGAGGAGTTGAAGATCGTGACACCGGCCTAGATCACGGAAACGAGGTCAGCACGTATACTGTATGACTAGTAAGGCAATATAGTACCTCGTCGAAGTTCCAGGAATGCGTGAACGGTGCGAACTGGCCACTCTGACTTGCAACAATACCAGGGCCGTTATCGTCATGCTGGATCTCAATGATATCGATTTCTGGTGCTCCTCGTCCTCTGTATCTCTCGACATCGCTGCCGTCGAATTTGCCGAATGGTCCTGGGTGGTCAGAGTTCGGGCAGGTGCAAGCGCTGTCAAAAAGGAAGGAAACAGTCACCACATGTTCATTTCAAGAGCTAGAAAGCGTTGGGCTCTGCTCACCTCAGCCGCTGTCCGGGCAACACACTCAATCTACCATCGTATTCTGCGTAACCTCCGCGACCGTTCGAAAGGGCAGCTGGAGGCCCGGTGTTACCCTTCTCCGTTTGGTTGGGGAAGGTTCCAAGGTCGCAGTCGTCGTACCTAGAAATCAACTAGAGAGTAAGTACATGTACAAGTGAACGTTGAAGAGAAAAGAACATACGAGTAAGGCCACATCATGTCTGATGTTGCACCATAACCAGGTCGTCCAAGATTACCCATCGTCCAAGCACCAGGCCAGTATTGATCTGCTCGCGGAGTAGCAGGAAGCATTACAGCTATCTCAATATATCCAGCTAAAGTGCAAGATTACCGTCAAAAGCACGAACGGAGAAGGAAATAGGAGTGGCAACGCACAAGAAAAGCACAGCTTATTCCAACTCTGTAACATCCCGCTCCGATACGATAGATTATGGTTGTCCTTCGCCTCAAACGGGGCAGTCGATCCGGGCGTGATACCACCCCTCGTGGTCGTATTCATATCCGCATCCATCGTGATAACCAACGCTCCATCCCTCGTCGTAACCTGTCTCGGGTCGTACCATTCCAGGTCTTGTGTGACACCGTACCAGAAATCCATGGCTTCAAAGTACGGATCATCACCAGGCCAGAACGTCCGACCAGCCTCGTTGAACTCGTCAGAGAAGACCAGCTCGTACTTCTGCCCATCAAATCCAGTGCGTTTCTTGGCAGCTTCGGGAGTATCATCGTCAACGAGATCACGGCCAAACAAAGCCGTCGAACCGGTCACATCGGAACTGCACAGGAGGTGTACATCAGTCAACCCGAATAGCAACGAGGGACAAATTCGCCACAACGCACCTATCCTTAGTCGAAAGCCCCTTCTTGGCAGCCTGATCCTGAAAGTGCTTCACAATAGGATATATCAAGAACAGTCCCAACAAAACCAACACCACTACAGCCAACATCCCAATGTTCTTCACCGATCTGAAATTGAACCCACGAACCGCATGGGCGAACCCACCGGTTCGTTTCTTGGGGTATTTGGGGTCGTGTAACGCATCGTCATCTTCTTCCTGTCTCGACGAAGTCGTTGGATCAAAGTCGTATGGAACAAGACCTCGATTCGAGGATGAACTTCGAGAGAGATGGCCGGGTTGTGGTCTGTTGTTTGAGGAGGCGTTTCGGAAAAGAGCGGCGTGGGGTAATGTCGAAGTTGAAGAGGTTGTGATAGAGGGCTGGGAATCTTGTGGTCGGAAAGGGGGATACTTGTGGTCTTCGTTCATGAAATTGGAATGGCTTTCGGAAATGCCTGAGTGTTCGCTGCGACCGGATTCGCTACCAAGGCGATAGAGAACGATAGGAGGGGCGCCATGTTGTTTAGAGGATGAGGAGCCTTCAGCGAAAGGATCCTGTATCGAGTTGCTAGTAAAAGAAGGGGCAGGGTTATTGAGGCTACCCGAAGCCGTGTTAGTTGTAGGATCGTCGAAAGGATTTCCAGGCTCCGCTCGGGAGAATGGATCGTAGGGAAGAGAACTCGAAGTGTTGGTGGACATGGCCAACCGAAGAGGGATGATGAGGGGAAGGGAAAAAGGAAATTTGTTGCGGCCATCAGCATCGTCTCGTTTATATGAGTTGCCCAGACCGGTGTGTAAAACGCATCAGCGACATTCAACCGTCACCGTCACCACCAATTTTATTGGCAGTGACCGTGAGCCACTATTGATGGCCGTAATTGAGTAACGACAAGGAACATTCAGCGGGGAATGATCTATCCGAGACAGCCGAGAGTCTCCTTGGCGCGATTCTTATCCGTTCAGAGCAGGAAGTTAGCGTGCCCCCATCCAACGGTATAGAGGAGGAACGATACACAGACAAGACGAGGCTTCAGGAGTCCATTCTCCCCAGAATGACAACGGTGATTCAGGGGAGCATGTGGATCACTCGGTCCTTGGCCACGAGTATCATTTGTTATAAATTTAGATTCTAGAATCCATCTGAATCACCTCCAAAAACTGTCGTCAACGGCAACAGAAGTCTTGGCAGATGCTGTTGGGCGGCAACGACCGTAGAATTTGAAACCAGTGCCTCAGTACCTCAGTACCTCGCTCAGCGCTGCGGGGAACGAGTTACGAGACCAGGGAATATGTACAGTGAGTCTGACGAAATAGGTGGAGGTATGGATTACGTCACTAAAAGCACAAACTGGAATCTGGATCGTATCTGGCATCCTTTCCAAATCTTCTTCCACACAATGTTCCGACCACGTCCGACTACGAATCAGATATAGCCCGTGCCAGAGACAGCACTCTTCATATCCAGAAAGCACACGAGCTTCCAAAGGATGCTACCTGCTTCTAGAGGAAATCAACATGGTCGTTAGCGCGGAGTAACGAACAGAATAAAGAGAAAACGTACCCCTTCATACACAGGCCTTAAAACGTCTCGTGCCGGAGACAGTTTGAGTGACATCCCGGAAAGGAACAATAGTACTCGTGCCAGCGACCTGAGAGTTCTCGAAAATCCTGTGACCCAACTGAAACATTCAGGTCCGGAGGGCGAGGGCGAGACGAGCGCGACAGAAAGCGGGTGTGTACACCGGTACCGTAAATGACGAGGGTATTTCATTTCACTATGTATACGTATACACCATAGGTATTGTGGTCAATCCCTGGCAGCGGTCATTAGCGAAAGTAGTGTAAACGAGAGGTCCAGATAATGCTAACCGTTGAGATGCCTCCATCAACCCGGTACATAAGTATAGGTGTCAACATGACTCGTGGCTGGGACAGTTTTCGTAATGTTCGGTAGGGCAACGAGGCTTTGGTCAGGATACGACGCCACGATGGAGTCAGCCCGAGAGAAGCGGGGGGTATGCTCTATTACGGAGAGTCCTCAGAAGAACAAGTGACGATGTGAGCAGTGCAGAAGCAAGCGTGGATAGAAGCAAATTGGCTTGTGCCCTCGCAAGGCCCTTCGCGGTTCGTTCCGTTCAAAGACTAGCCAAATCGGATGTCAGTGAACATCCACCGCACAGGTAGATCACTAACGCTCACCATACCCAATACGAGCGCTTAACCGATATCTCAACCCCGAGCTCCAACATCGACTCCCAGCATACTGGCTACCAGCGCAAAACGTGGCACAGTACCCCAAACAGCTTGTGAGGGAAAGAGCGCCCATATTTCCTACGAGATGGGTGACCTTTTCCCCTCTGACCACCTGGAAGACTATGTGGCTGTGCATCTGAGGCACAAGGAAACCTGAAGTCATATAGAGGCGGTGGAAAAAAGAGGTGAGCTCGTTGAAGGGCAAGTGCTCGATCCGAGCCGGTGTGACATCCAGAAGGCCAGGAAGCTTCCTTCAAACCCGACTAGGGAGGTATTACCAGCTCCTAGAAAAAATCACAGCCACCATGAACGCTGAGCGACGAACAGGACGAAGAGAAGACGTACCCTTGATCTCAACACTAGCTAGAGTACCATCGTTCGTCCTTTAGCTCCCTATCATCCGTCCTAAGCAGAGGTTGTAGCCGGAAAGAGTACGCCTTTGTATATACCCTAAAAGCCCAAGCTTGCTAGACACCTCTGATACGACGGGGGGCTCAAGTTGAGCGTGTGGATACACGCCGTCACTGGAGTTCCTCATAGCGCGGACGCAGGTTGTATCTGGGGCCACGCACTTCACCAGTCACCCTTCACCTCAGCCAATCCCAGAAGCTTACGATATGGATGTCAGCAAGAATCTCCCAAACGAGCGAGTTATAGTGCTTACCGACGTAACGAAAGTCGACGCCAACCTCAAGCTGGAATGTCTCGAAATTCAGCTCTGGATGAAAGAGATCAGATCACGTCTAGAGCGATGATGGCAGTTGGGTAGAACTCACCAGATAGGAATTATTCGAAACGCTGATTTATCGTAGCAAAGCGTGAAGTATCGCGTTTCAGAACGTCGAGTCACTGGCAGGATCCGGTGCACGGCTACCTCGAAAGTCGTTTCGAGTGCCCGTGGACCCAAAGGGGTAGCGAAAGCCAGTTTTGGAGGAGGTATAGCTTTGTAAATTCTGAGAATCAGCAACGACGCCCACAACCCCAGCAATAACGCCATACCGAATATAGTTCTCTGTTCATCCCGGGCACTCAAAACCCAATATTCAACGAACAACCATGGCATGTTCAGAAGAAGCAAAATACAGCCTGAAGGAGAACCATCTGCCTGTAGTCCTAAAGACCTCTTGAACGTGATTGGAACCTTTGAGAGTGTGTAAGCCAGCGACGAGCAAATAATGGTCATAGAAGAAGAGAGAAAGCACACCAGTTATAAATATTTTACTCAGAAAATGCAGGCCGCCCAAATGGACCTGCTACAATGCAGCCGCAAGAAGTTTCTCCAGGAGCTTCTGAGAAATCGACCGGGCTCTCAGATGCACAGTCGACAGAAAATAGAAACAAAAACCCACATTCAACGCGTTTGATTTTGAATTTCCTCCATTTACTTTTGAACCGGCTTGTTTCGACAGAGAACTGGGTCGGCTTACTGGACTTAGTTGTCGCACCTCGGAAAACCAGCATGGGGGAACGGAGGAGAGAACTGATGTGACGGTCGATGACCTATACGTTACGCTTATGACCGCATCATAGGTCACGTCACGCATTTCCAAAAACGGATCGACTTGTACTCCTTTACTCCTTGTACATGAACTACGACTACCAGCTTACCACGACTCGTTAACACCGTGCCTAGCAAGAACCACATTTGAGGATTATAGCTTGAATTGCTTATTTGATACGTATCTATTCTCCCGCGTAGCGCTCACTATTGAGTAATCCTCTCCAAGCTCTCTCTAGGCGTTGTTGACAGTCTCGATTCTCCAGCCACGCTTACCACGGAGCTATGAAGACGCGCAGGGGCTAGCCTGGTTTTGGTTCTTCTTCTGCTTCGGTTAGTATGTTCTGACTGCTGAGGAACGTTAAGCTTCTATAGAGCTCCATGAGGGCTCTCGTTCAATCAGCCCACCTCTCATTGGAATACCCCCGCTGCTATTGGATACATACAAGCTGGTATTTATCATGCGGGATGCGATCACAACAGCAAGAATGCAACGGCATTTCAACAGAGAGTCATGAACTGATGCGATGGGCTTAACGAGGACAAGTACAGCATGTTAACCACGGGGCTGGTAGAGCTTCACATAAGTATCGACGGTGAGTGCTGTGTATCTTTTCCGCCCCTACTTTGCACCCAGAACGCTGTTATTGTCCCTTCCCTCGTTCCATTAGTAGTCCCCGGGCCTCATACAATATCTAGCAACAGCATGTTCCGGAACGCGAGCAATTTCCGGATCGGTGACGGCGCGATCGTCTCAGTCGTTGGCAGGGACCAGATCACGAATGTATACCACGACTCAGGGAGAGAGTCACAGTGGGTTACTTTGGTGCGCACACATCCTCGCTCGGTCGAAGAAAATGCCTCTGAACACCGAGTCTAGTCCGGAAATACATATCGAAGGATTCCAATGGGGGACATCATCCCACGAAGGAACATTTCTTCAACTGTTCTGAATGCCCCTGTCGAAATCCAATGCCGAGTATCACCCTCCGGCGCGTCACAATTACGGTCTAAATTGATTAAAGTAAAGAAGACTGTCCACCTTGTCGATATCCTCGGGCTTCCGGGCGAGTTCACTAGCGTAACGGTCGAACCTGTGGAGAAAAATGAATCTGGGGACTTTGAAACAGTGAGTGGACTCGCACGATTCAGCCTCATGGAGTCCTCAACGATCAACGGCAGATAAGGGAGCGCGTGTGTCGAGAGATGTCGTCTCATCGGTATTCAAAACTCCTATAGACCAAGGCATTAGCCGCATTACTGAGTGCTCATCAGTTCAGCGTTCCTCACACATCTAGTTGGGATAGGTTGGTCCGAACGGTTAATGTTGATCATCCCTGATGGTAAGATCTCTCTTCGGTGTTATTGGGCATAGAGTCTGACGGCAATCGTTGTAGAGCGAGTGAATGGAGCTGAGTTTAGGCGACGATTGAGGGCTCAACAGTATCTAGTTGTCGTCTTTTACATTTCTTATACACTCGTACGTCTATCCTCTTGACGTCAGACATCGGCTAAGATACGCTTCAGGATATCTCGCGGCGAGATTTGGAAAGGGATAAAAGCCTGACAATTCCTGTGAGTGGGTTGGTCGTAACTCCCGGTACCTTTGAGATCATACTACTACATAGTGTGACTCTAGGTTCACAAATACTTGAATCTCTGGACATTCAACACACGAACCCATGTCTGGCAATATGACATGACCTCCGTTGCAATTGCCCCACCAATTTCATCGTCAGTGGGCGACCTCTCCAGCAGCAAACGCGGCCACATCATCGACTATAAGCCAACTCCACTTCGCCGAGACACTTGTTCACGTCTCGACGCCGACGAGATTGTCAACTGCGTCGAGGGGCAATTGGGTGACTTCTTGCATCTGATCGCTCCAAGGGGGAAGATTAGAAACGTTGAATGTCTTTCTGACTTTGCACGGCATGGCTGCTTAACCTTTGGAGCAATCGTCAATCGCAAAACCTCTAGGATTCTTGCCTACTTCCCTTCCCTCCCGTCTCCCGAGTGGTCGTGTAAGAGTGACAATGCAGATATCAAGGTGCACTACTCCACTTCAGGTATGTCCGTAGACTCACTCCCTCGTTCTTGTGCTGACTCAGGCAGTTCCCTCGCGTGTCAACCTAACTTTTCGAAACACTGATCATAGCCGATTAGAGCTTCGGTTCTCTCTGCGCCTTTCTGGTCCGAAACTCCGACGTCGGCTTGCGTACCTCGGCCAGTCGCTGCCCATTAGTGACGGACTAGATAATTCGTTGAATGACCTCGGTGAGCATCCTTTTACCATATTCCTATTTTTCCCACGTAATAGACGCTTTCGCTTACAGTTTTCATTGACAATGTTCAATTCTCTCTTGTCGGCACCTTCCGCCACGACCCCGCCACATCCTCCACTCCAGCATACCTTTTCGTGCCTCCCATACCTGTCGAAAAGGTCAATAATGTCCATTGTATCCGGTATCCTCTTACCAGCAGACTTTTCTGCTGGTGCTCTGACCGAAAAGGACTCAGCGTCATTCATAAAAAAGACTGGGAAAAATTCAACATCCCTCACCTAGAGGTCTTCGAATGGATCGGTTCGTCGTGGGGCCCGTCTCCATACAAAGTTGTTCGAGATCACCTGCAAAGAAGAAAATATCCTTTGGACGGGAAGCAATATGCGCGAGATCATGCTTATTCCGAACTGATACACAGTGAGTAACAGCTTAACTCTACACGTGAGGTTGCGCCTTCACGTTTGCACATTTAGGCGATCCTCATGACCCTCAGATTGCTGTCGCGGATGTGCCCGATGGATCTGCGGGCCCTGGTGGCTCCTCGGAGTCGTGGGAGCTCGTACCAGCAGTAAAAAATCCCAACGAGGATGACCCCTTCGAGATTATCGACAACGAGACAAAACTTGGAGGTCACAGTGCCGAAATGAGTCAGGTCAAACCCGACGCAGGTATTTCTATCTCTCTCCCTAATACTCATCTTCACCTTCGTGTTAATTGCTTTTCAGTCGGCAAATGATGATTCAACGAGGTCGAGCAGGAAGTCCCCGAAGCCTGTATCACTCATGAACCTGGTGCTGCTCCAATGGCATCTTGATTCCCATACTCCACTGACCAATCTCGAGCCGTATTCAGGACCGTCGCGTTGATCCTCTCGGTCTCTGGAGAATGATTGCTACTCATTCGCATGACTCCGGGTCGTATTCAAAATCTCGGACATCATCTGGCCGATTGCCAGTGTGCTATTCGCGATATTATTCAATGGAGTAAAAAGCACAGTGCGTATAAACCAGGAGAGGAGGTTAGATGTCGATACGACAGTCGAGGCGAAGGAGGATCGAGAGAAAGATTGATGTATCAGTACATCGAGAGCATAACTACGATGTAATCCACACGCCACAAGTTATCACATCTAACGAAACATATTCTACAAAAGATGGATAGTGTGTTAATACATCACCGGCATCCTCGGAGCAAGACAAAGTTGCCGTAATTTCCTCATAAATAGATGGCAGAACGACAGAGAGGAATAAAGCCGATAACCCCACCTCAAGCCTCCCCTCCCCATTTTATATGATAAGCAAGTTCACATCCTCCGAATTTAGTGCAATCGAACTGACTATCCCGGTCAGAACTGAGATATGACCGGCACCATCAATGGATCACTGGGAGCAAATAATGTGGGCCTGTTGAGCCTCAATCCACACGCCTGATATCCATCATACACCCCGAGATCAGGTAGAATGGCCCAGATAATCCGTTCGTCCCTTTGGTAGATCGCTACTTCGGGACCTTTCCTGGAAGTCGACATTGCGCGTTCCTTCCTCTTGTAGACACGGGTTCCTCTGCATTTTTAGTCGTTATCCGGTATTAGTGTTTCTCCCTCGATATAAAAAGGTGTGTGGCCTTTGATTTTGACCAAGAGTCTGGGTGCTTCGCCCCTTGAAAATGAATAACCAATGAAGAATCACCATTGTAGAAATGGATAGATTACTTGCTCGGTCCAACCAACGAGTGTGGGGGTAGTGTACGCAGGGGGTAGAGGTAGAGGTAGAAACTCGACGTAATGTTCAGCAGCCACCTTCGCACCGGAAAGATAGATCCGATTAAGCAAGATGTTCGAAGAGCGATGAAGCGAACCATAAAACTCACGAGATCGTTCTTAGTATCTACGTATCCCCATTCCTGATGTTCCCTGTCTGTGCCACGAAACAGCCTCTGATACACCTCCACCCCGAGCTCCAACTTGACCCCCAGCACACGAGCTACCAGCGTGGATAGTAGCTCAGTACTTTATGCAGCTTGAGTAAGAGCGCCCATGATACTGATGAGACGGTGACCTTTTTCTCTCTAATTACCTGGCAGCCCATGCGGATGTGTATCTAAGGCGTAAGGAAGCCATAGGGAGGCGGTGGAGACGAGAGATGAGATCATAAAAGGACAAAGTGACGCTGCGAGCATGATGGAAAAGAAATCGTTCGTTCTTGGACAAAGCTGATCGGCGGGAATATTAAGGGTCCGGCGAGCGAGCAGACTGAGTACATGCTTACCCTCGGTGGCAGACAAACACTTTGCTAGATGAATGTCCCATCCATCCATACCACTATCCGCCCTCTTTGATCTGGATTTTCTACGGGTAAGTCTTTTTTTTTTTTTTTTGGTGGAGCGTTGTCTACGGGTAAGTCTTGTACGTGATATTTCACGACTCTACAATGAACCATTTGCTGATGCTGATAATCCGACACAATCAACAATCAGAACAATCGATACCATTTGGTTTTAGTTTTTCATCAGGCAGAGTGTGCCTTAGCTGCTCTCTCTGTGATCGTGGGTAACAGACTAGTCCAGAAGCCTAACACGGGACGCAAGGTCCAACGAACATGACGCGCAAGTTCACCGGCACTTGCGTCCCGTGTAAGCCCTGGGTGTAATTCTCCAACGTTTGATGTCAAAAATAGTACAGTATCATTAAAATAGTACAGTACCATCAAAATAGTAGAGTACCATTCAAATTGCAGTGTAATCTGGCATCATATCACTTACTCACTTCAATCTACGAGCGCGTCAACTGGGGAAGGGTGGTTGCGCTGGTCATCGCTCGTCTGAAATCGAGAGAGGGGAAAGAACACTTTTGAATGTCGATTCCTCTACGGAAAACTACATCAGTTAACCTCACACGTGCTCTGTAACTGACAATTCGAAATAACGCGGTACACTGCTAGTTCGATCTACAACAGGCATATTAAATAACTCGCTACATTGTCGTGATCAACACCGAATGCAAAAAGAAACTTACCCAGCAGGTAATATTACACATCCAGAGCCAGTAATAGTGACGTTTGAGCGTCCCGTGCAACCAGTTTTGCTTTCGTAAAGAGCTTGAGTTTCGTCAGGACTTTGTATATCCAGCCGACATGACTGAACCGCCGTTTGTAACGAAGAAACACTTGAGGCGCGCCTCCGCAGCTAGTGGCAACGAGGTTGTCGATGCAACCCGCCGCCCGTATAAAATCGGATTGTGGCGGATATCCCGGGAGATGCGGAAATGAGTACGGTGGTAAGGAAGGCTAAGTTGCATTGCATCACAAACCGCTTGGAAATGTCAGATAGATTCTGAAAGAAGAGCGAGAATCAGTTGTCAACAATAGGGGGAATGGTTCTATGCTACCTTATTGCAAAGGGGAAGTGAACTGATCGATATACTCTGTAAGGACGAGTTATATGTGTTTTATCTCAATGTGACTCTGGGGCGTCGGGGAGTACATAATGTATAAGAGCCTTCGGCGCCTAGTGCGAGAGGGTGCGATATGTTATTTCTACGACAATTCGACAACAATCTCCTTCTAATGGAGCCAAACTTCTCTATCACATGGAAAACAAACTTAGTGAGTGGTTCAGGCAGCACGGGTCTGTCCAGGACAGGTACAAGAGGGAATATCGTGCTAGAACCAAAACTGACAGTGTCATCACCGGGAATTTCATACTGCGTGAGGGAAAGGAGGCCTTTGAACTGGTTCAGATGCTCTCCGCCCTCAAGTAGCAGATCCAACGGTGAACAGCCGATTTTTGTCTTCGAGCTCGGAACTCTACGTCCGAGGGCTTCAAGTCAGTGATCAAAACGGTGTTGTCAAAAGAACAAGCGCCCGTACTGCCGATCGCCACCGATCACGACCAGGAAGCAACACGAGCGCCTCTTTAACCGTGCCTCGGAGCCAATAATAGTGTAACAGTGTTTGACTCCAGACTGACTCTGCCACCGTTCCCAGCTCAACTACCACACTTTCGAAATCCTCTAAATATGATGTCGGTTTGGTCCTTACTCCTTAAGCTATCAAATAATTACTACTAGCACCTCTATAGTAAAGTACTAGTGATATTAATGCTGCTCCCGCTGCAGCGCTACCCGGATGCTCCTCTCCTGGGCCGCCGTTGTGGATATAAGTCGATGTCGATTTTATTGCTATGCCTCCTGGCATCAGATAAATCCTACTAACACCTGTATAGTAAAATGGAAAGTGAGGATGAGGTTGCTCCCGTTGCCATGATATTTTTGTCCTGCGCCGACGGCACGGTGTCCACCGCCTTTCTGGTTATGGGGGCCACAAGCCGCTTCCACCTTTTTTTTCGTAAGTTCAGTCATGCAATATAAACATGAATCTTTCGAAATGTAGCTTGGTTTTCATACTACAACATTGATACTGTTCATTTCACATATTGACATGTTGAAGTATGAACGAAAACTCATTACTGATCATGAGTGCTCTGCACCCGATCCACTCGGTGGGGAGCCAATTTGATGCCAGCTCCCGGCATATCTCGGCGATCACACTTGTTTTGCGCTAGCCATGGGCTTTTTATCTCGCTTGTTAGATGTTTCACCGCGGTTTTGGATTGACATCGGTAGATCATATGCAAAGAAACAGCTACCGTTCCCCTCTGTGGGCTCCCTTGTCCGTTAACCAAGTTCTAGGCCGGCTCCGAGCAGTTCATGGAAGGTTCGTTTGCACTATCCTGCCACCGGCACAGTTCTCTCCACTTCTCAGTTCAGCGAGACTTGTGAGTGCTAAGCCAAAAGATACTTGGGATAACTAAAGCTAAAGTGCACGCTTTTGCGGAAGCGTTGACCTCACTTAGAAGTAGAAGTAGAAGCATGCGAAGTATAAGTAGACCGCAAAAAGTGAGTTTCAACAAAGTGGCGTCATGAACGATGATGGGCTTTCTTTACCATTACATCGTTACGAATAGTTCGTGTAGCCTTAATTATTGGACCACTGAACATATGGTATTCTTCCACCGAGAGGAGTGAGATTGACTTGGGGCCCGATATGCTGTTGACTCTTTGTCGGCGGCATAAGATGATAACTTCATGGCAGCGGGACCAGCATTGATCTCACTCTGCTACGTTACTACTATACAGGTGTTAGTCGTATTTCTCTAATGATTGGACGAGTAGGCAAGAAACCGACATCACAGTTGGGCAACTTCATAATGCGGGAAACGAGCGTGGAGCGGCTGGAAGTCGTAGCCTTGGCTACCAGCATCCCAGGCACGTCTTGAGGGCGGTCTCTGCCTTGAGTCATTCGCGGTGGGATATCGCGGCAGTCAGATCTGATCATGTCTGATTATGGGAGCTGCCTTGGTGGTACTCGCCTCTCAACTTGACACAGTTGGGGTTAAAACTCTGCTGATCTTTGAAGACAAAATGTGGAACCACTGAAGTTTTCCAACAGCATTTGAGGGATTACACCTTGCTCTTCAGCAGTCCGCTGACATCACATTAATTCAAAGTTCCGTCGGAGATATTCGTGCTTGTCTACCCTCTTTGACTTGACAGAGTGTCATTCGAACAGAAGTCACAGAGGGTCGGATCAACTCTGCCTCGCATTGACCCCAGGACTTCATATTCCCCTATTGGGCTCCACTATGCTTGTCCTGGTCAGCCCCATGCTCTAGCACCATCACTGTCATCGAGTCCCAAGTTGGACTGGCACAATATGTAAAGAATAATTATGATCGAGTCGCACAAAGCGCCCGAGAACCGGTACGAGTCAATGATGTGATTATGCTGATGTAGGACCCCAACGCCACAGTTTGAAAACACATAAATACTGGCTCTTCACCGAGCTTTTCTTCCAGTTTCTCTTCTTCCCTTGAATCAGGTTAGCATTGGAACCTTCTCCCCAAACCTCTTTAGAATCATCTTCTTCCAAAATCTCTCACTAACCCTCCTTTCTTCGTCTTTCAAAAGCTATTTGACCGTAATAATGCAATTCAAACTCGCCTTCGTCGCAACCGCTCTTCTGGCTTCCACCTCTCCGGCCATGTCCGCCACACTCAAGTGGTACGCGGGCGCCGGCTGCACTGGCTCTGTCATTGGAACCAGCAATGGAGCCTCGTCCGGAGAGTGTCTCTACCTCAGCAGTGGCGGCTCTGTGAAGTCAATCGGATATGACAAACTCCCACACAGCGCTTCCTTCTATATTTCTGGCGGTGGCCACGACAAATGCACTGGTAGCTCAAGCTTGAGCCGCACTGGGTCTGGATGTGCGACTGCGCCTGCCGGGTGAGGTTTTTGACTCAATATTGACCCTCTGATGCGATAAACTAATGATATCCACTGCAGCGTCAACTGGGAGAGCGTCAAATTGAGTTAATTGCACAGTACCGGTACCTAGTGACCACAAGGTTTTTGCTATGTGAATTGATGTGTATTCGTTGTAAGATTCTAGTATTCAAAAATTCGAAAATCAAATGTAGTTGTGTTTGGTTGTGTTTCAATACTTGCAGTGGATCGTAACAGTGTGAAGCCGACCGAAATTCGGTGTTAAATAAAGATATCCAGAGCCGGATGGCGGCGTGAAATGAGGTAGTACTCGAGATATCACAATGGATAACATGATAATTTGCCATCTACGATCAAAACTGAGTCTTCAACAATGCTTGAATGAATCCGTATGCTACATACCACCCACATTGCTGTACGTCAAGCGACGAGAACGGAAAACCCTGAAGAACAAAACAGGGTGGTGAGTGAAGTTCAAGGCTTCATAGACAACGCCTCTTGAATAATCGTTAAATTTGGGGATTCATCAGAGCGCCGAACATCCTCCGGACAAATACCTGGGGTTGCAAACGACAACCCTAGTTCCTAGCTTTGGCGAGCTCTTTTAGATCCACGGAAGTCAAAGTCCTTCTTCATTTTACAGCACGAGGCGACCTGAAAGGAAATAGCGAAGGAACGACGCCTCAGTCAGCCAAATCTCCTGATGGTCTAATGAAAGTAGGCGCTCACATCATCCCGAACGCCGCAAGACGAAATTTAAAGAGTCATAGCCTCTGCGTAGACGAGAACTACGGGATGATCCACCACGAACGGTGCACTGTTTCCGAAACATGACAAGTTCTTTGAGGCATAGATACAACAGTGGCTGGATAAGATGACGAGTGAAGAAACGAATGGACCCAACAAAAGGCGGCAGTCACCTCAATGTGAAATGCCCCGATGCGCACGAGCCAACAACACGGCTGCACAATCATAGCTTCCAGTGGTGTTTAATCGAGAAGGTTAGCTGTGGTCGAAAGAGTTCAGATCACCTCCAGAGCAATGAAGGAGATTGGATAGCACTTACCAGCATAAGATAGTCCGGAACGCTCGCAGACCGTAGCAGGTAGCAGACCGAAGTATTAGATAGTTTGCGGCGCTCGAGCGCTCGAAAATTTGTAATGCGGTGCACGGGCGTTCCCGAAAATCTGGTGCGCGCACACAATGTCTGCACACAAGCGTCTTTTCCCTCTGTCCATGCAGCTCAAGAGCTCTGACGGTAGGCACACATACCAGGGTGATCGGTCTTCCTTCTAAACTTTCCTTGCAGCCTTTTGAGCCATCTTTCAAGAGTTATACAATGCCCAATTTTCGACAATTTCCAGTCACGGTGATTGGTCGGCTGCAAAGAATGCTGGAAATCAGTCGTTGACGTAATTTCTGGTGGGCCCCACCTCACTCCACGCACCAGATTTTTCGAACCGCCCATGCACCGCATCAAGAATTTTCGAGCACTCGAGCGCCGCAAACTATCTATTGCAATTAAGAACACCAGATCACTCGCAATATCCAGTGCATGACCCTGGTGATGGATGCTGAAAAAGAGTGCCAAAGTGAGAGAGTGTTTTTCTTTTCAAGTCTTGGGGGACAATAGTACCGAAGGGCCTCGTAAGCCAGTGTTGGAGAATGCAGATCTATGTGAATCCTGAATGAGGTTAGCAACACTCGAGAAATGCCAACATACTGTGTATATCTCTCGGTCACACCAGGGCCTTTAACATTGTCGAAACTCAGCGTACGACCATAATATTTTCGGGAGGAGAGGTGTTCTTCCGGTTTAGTATCATTCTTCTGTGTTCCCAGAGTCTTCTTATATGTCGTTGGAACTAATAGGGCTGCGTAAGCCGAGCCTCGCAAGTCAGTAAGCGATTGACATATAAGAGGACAGGAAGCGCACCAAATGTAGAAATGCATCTGCCAAAAGGCATGCATGTTCGCCCATATAAGCCCGGCATGGGGACCCGAAGAGATGAAAGGAGTCTCTAAAACTTTCATCGAGCTCTCAACAAACTCACAAACAGGAGCATCAACTGAATACCGTATTCGACGCGTCACGTCCTCTTCTTCAGCCCGTTCTCATCCAAATCAGGTGATTTCACAGGACCGCCCTTCTATATTATATCATCTAGGTTTAGTTTGGTCTTCAGTGACCGCAGCTCGAAATGTCGGAAAATCGACAAGTAGGAACGAAGGGGAGGATAATCCGTGATATTTGTAGATTGTGATTCGTGATGACAGGTCACATCAGGTATTTCCAAACATGCCGTGGTTGAATAAACTCCTCCTCCAAAGAGTATTGCAGATTGATGCCCGGGCCGACCCCTCACGTAAACCACAACATGCCTTTCGACATTCAACCCCAGAAACCGTGTTTGGCAGTATGACCTTCCTTCCGCCTCAATCTCATCAACAAGCCCATCATCGCCTGACGACATCTCTCTCAAACCACGCATATACTATAATTATTCGCCAATCCCATTTCAGGACACTTGTCCACGTCTTGACGCCGACGAGATTGTCAACCGCATCGAGGGGCAGTTTAGTGACTTCTTTCATCTGGTCGCGTCGATGGGGCGTACCAGATATGTTGAACATCTTTCTGATTATGCACGACATGGTCTCTTGACCTTTGGAGCAGTCGTCAATCGCAAAGCTCCCAGGGTTCTCGCCTACGTCCCTTCCGTTCCCTCTCCCCAGTGGCTGTCAAAGCAGATTTCGGGTATGGACGTCAAGTCTCGCTACTCCATCCCAGGTACGTACACAAACTGACTAAAATGACTATTCCGACCTCTTGCACAGTGCCGTCACCTGTCAACCGGAACGAGTCGTCCCATTGGCCTTCACAGCAGACACTCGGGCCAGAGTCGGCTCACTTTGTATCGGGGAAAGCAAATGTGAGAACAAGTCGTTCATATCGTGAATGAAGTGAGAAATACAGCAACATGAGGTCTAGTCCGTAACAACAAGAACACAACTCCCTCGGAAACCTTAGTTCCTCCTGCAGCATCTGAACAGGTTTCGTTTGAAGAAGTAATACAAGCACTGAGAGAGATGGATCAGTTAAGTAACGCGACGCGAGGATAATAGCCTACGTACCCCGACAAAACGGACGAATGCCAAACCAAAGGTCGAATACAGGAGGAGTCTGAAGTACGTGCCCTGCCTGTCCTCGAGAGCGTCTCGGTCCTTTTGGGGGTCGCCGCTCGGCAAGCCGTTCAAATTTGCAATAGCGATGGAGAGCGTAGCGTTGGTCAACATCCAGAGGGCAACCAACCGGGTACGGAAGGTCTTGTTCTCGTCGTCCATCGTAGGCTTTTCAATGGTCTCTTTGGTGACGACTTTGGTGACAGCACGAGTGACGGTTTCCTTGAATGCCGCGTCAATATCTTCTTGCACCTTTGCAGTATCCTCAACGACTGCGCCATCAGCGTCCTTCGATTTCTTCGAGGAGACGGAAGGCAACGCGTCATCTTTGTCGCTACCCTTGGTACCCCAGGAGACATCGTGCAAATTGCAGAACGCATAGACGTTCAGGACGTTGGTGAAACTCGGAGCGAGCAAAAGATACTGAATGAAGCTCGAGAACATGTGCCAGGGATCCCGCTATAATCTAATCAGCCACTCCGGCATGGCGGGAGGATCTTGCAAGACTCACATAGAGGAAGGATGCAAACAGGTAGATACCATACGTCGAGAACATGGCGGCCACTAAAGCACCGACTGAATCATCGACAAATACTTTGATCAGGTCGCCGTTTCTTTCTTTAATCAAGTCGGGAATGTTCTACACAAGTTTCTGAGTAAGAGACGGCGGAAGATAAGGAAGGTGCCACTCACAACCAAAGCCTGGATTGTCAGCCAGAACGAGCAGACCAAAAGATACAGGGAGAGGACAGCATATACCCTATTTTGCTTGAGTTGACTGTCAGTTGAGATCCAATGGAATACGTACCAAAGAGTAGCCGTGTAGGCACCCCGTTCACCCTTTGGTCGATTACCAAGGGCAAGAATGAATTGAAGAACGAGGAAGGTCATGTATAACCATTTGAAGCCAAGGTTAACCCAATGAGTCTTGTAGACGTTTTTTTTCTCAGTATCACGAGCGTGTGAGCGAATCATAGACTTACCACTTCTCTCGTGCCAAAAATGATGATAGGATCTTTGGACATGTTTGGAAGAAGGTCGATGACAATACTGAAGGTCAACCAGATATTGGCCAGCGCGAACCATGAAAAGAACAAGGAAAAGGCATTATACTGACAGTAAATCGATATCAGGCGGTGTGCCACAACATCTCAGATGGGAGAACTCACGAGGGCCTGAACGTGGAAGAAGAACATGCGGAAGATACCGTGACCGGATCTGTATAGTTTGAAGAAGTTGACTAATGCGTACTGAACGGGTTGAGAGTGAGAATTCAACAACGTGAAGTACAAGGAGAACATACCACCGAGGCGGCGAAAGAACCGTTCAGCCAACGACGACGCTGACCGATAAGCTCAGGTGCCGATTCAGGCACATCGGTCTCTGCCTTACTGGGCTTCACATAGGTCAAAGTCCAGCGGTCATTGGCTTTTGCCACCAACTCGAAGCAAAGAATACGATCTTCGGCCAAGAACATGTTTTTCGTGAAAATGTTCATCCCATGGATACCCTTGGGACCGAGTCGATCGGCCAAAGAATGGTCACCATGGAAGTATTGTTCCAAAGGACGACCAAGAATAGCTCGGTAGCGGTAGGCGGAGAAGGCGCCTGGCAATACAGCTACATAGCCGAAGCTACTCTCCAAGGGTTTATCTAGTAGGGTATTAAGCTTCACTACTTTATACGCGGCGAACGCCAAGAAAAGAAACTCACCCAAGATATTTGACATCTTGTATTCGAAATTTTGGGCAGCGACCAGGGGATTTAACAGCTTCTTTCCTCCCTTAATCATCGCATGGATTTCACCTGCAAAGTGTCAACAAGACCGAAACCGTTCGACAGAACTATACTTACCACAGCATCCACCGAGATGAGGGTCATTGTAGAAGGCTTCCCATAGGTAATAGATGGATTTGTGACCGGGCTTAGTTCCCGCATCGATCAGGACACAGGTCTCGGGCTATAAATTCATCAGAAATGAACGGAGGACTATGAGATTGTAGACGTACATTGAGCATTTTTCCAATACCATTAAAGAGCCAACGGTGAGAGTTGATCTTCTTCTGATTTTTCGCCTTGAGGACAAAGATAATTTGGACAGGAACCAGGTTATTGGGGTCATTTGCCTGAGGCAAGACAAGTTGTGGTGTGGAGTCGACAGACAATTGGGTGGTGTACTATTTTGGGAGGTGAGTACAATAATACAATCAAGGAGAGCGGCGCGCCATACCTCGAAGATGTGAGCGACGGTGTCTTTGCCGTCGATTTGCTTTTTCATGACACCGTCCTGGTATACACCGACTGTGGCCAAGATATCCAAAACACTCTTATCCATGGCCTCAAGACCATCGACGATGAGAGCGACAGTAATACGCTGCCAACCCGGCTTTCCTGCTTCGGCTTGTTGACGCCAGTACTTGGATTGTTTAGTCTTGCAAATGTCACGGATATTTAACATGACGCCGTGCAAAGTTCGAGCGTAGAGCGTCTTGTCCTCGTTGTAAGAGGTAATGGCGATGAGCAGTTCCGTCTCACGTCCGTAGTTCTTGACTCGGAGTGAGTAGCCGTTCGCCTCGTTGTATTCATCAGGATCGACTGTAGCAGCCGTGTATCTCATGTGTCTAGACCGAATCGTGATTAATATGAGGCTTGTGATAAGGCTCAATGTGCACTCACGAGAACTCGGTCGAGTTGGTTGCCGTGTATCTGCCTTCAACTGCGCTTAAGACGGCTGTTGGGACAGGATATTCAGTGATGAAGTTCCCCTTTGTCAGTTTAACTTTGCGAGTGACACCCCGCTTGATGGTTTGCCTTCGGCGCCAAGCAGTCTCGACACCGTTGGTCGACATCACTGATTGTGGGCGGCCACCATGAGGATTACCATAGGCATTGGGGTCGAGATTGCTAGAAAGGAGGATCATTCGAGATATGTAATATGGCCCAATGTCAATCCCTTACCTAGGAGGATAGAAACCACCCGAGAAAGCTTGAGTGCCAGTCAACGGTTGCTTTTCCCCGTAGTCTTCATCGTCGTACTGCTCGCGGGCCCCAAACTCGCGCGGCAACGACGCGGTACTTTCATAAGGATGAACTAAGGTGGAGGACGATGGATTAGGATGATTGGGGTCTGTATATCGTGGCGCTGCTTGACGGTCTGCAAAAGGGTCGTTGAAGGAGTCGTTACTGGTGTGGGAATTCACAGATGGTGGCATGGGAGGGCGATTCGCCATGATGATGATCAAGAAAATACAGGAGCAACGAGAGCTACAGCGAGGAGGGCGTCAACGGCGATGAAGAAAAGAAGGGGGAAACGAGCTGGCAAAGGCTCAAAATAGAAGAAATAGAAATGTTTTTAAAGAAAAACATATGAGGCAAGGAGAAATAATTACAGCACGGTGGGCAGCATTCAATCTTGTAACAACAGAGTACCCCGAATACACCCCTTCGGCGCCAGTCACAGCCACTGATGGCAATCTGCAACGGGCCATCTAGCCCGCGACACAGGACTGTCATACAATCAATAGAGGTACTTGGTGGCCCTGACTAGCTAGCGTTCAGCGGAACGCTGAGAAATGCATGTTTTATCTCGGGCCATTCGGTCTATCAAAGGCAAAGCTTGCAGCTGGCAAAGGTCGTTCCCGGTCATTTCATATGAGCATCTGTAGAATCTTAACCGCTTCCGATAGGGTCTCTCAGTCATGTTGGGCCGGCGAGTCGTCTTATATTGTGTGTCATAAGAAACTGAACCGTACTTCAATCCACTTTTTGATACGACGACCCGCCATTCAGGGAGAAGATTGGCCATGTCCGACTGCTCACTTCCCATCAGAAAGTCCATGTGAATCCCTGTTTTGAGCGCTCTGATGGTAGCATCGGCAGGAGGTAGCAACAGAAAACTGAAACTCTATGGACAGGCTTCCTCCTGTTTAATATTACCTCGTCCCGGAATCGCCGACCTATCGGAATTGAAGTTCTTCCGTATCCCGATCCGCCGATAGGAGGGGCCGTTCCCGCCCAGCTTTGCCCCTTTCTACATATCGCATCGTGCCTGGTCATAAGACCATCTTTCCTCTATAGAAGGACAGAGAAAGTGCAGACACCGGCTTGCTCCAAGGTGCACCGAATTATGTAGACACCGCACCCTTCCCTCTGGTTACTGCTTTCGTTCTTTGAGAAAAGGCCCCCATTAAGGTGATGGTAACGTAGCGGTAAGTCAAGTGATTTTCAAATTACTGCGAAAATAAACTAACAATTATCTATCACTAGCTTCGCAGGCAAGCAATCAAGAATCGTCGCGTCTCGAGGGAGATTTTTGAGCCTTCTCATCGCGCAACTAGTCTGTTGCATTTGTCTGTCACATCTCGGAGACTTATGCATCTCGCTCCCGTATAGGCACTTATCGAAGAAATAGACGCGAATGGCTATTCGATGAAGAATCACCCAGTCTGGCAGACGTACCCGTCAACTTCACTTTCGTGTGGCTAGAAAGAGTACGTCCTGCACAATCGTATTCAACGAATAAAGTTCCCGGACGCTTTCAAGGTTAGAAACTGCGAAAGTTGCTTTCATAATATTTGCCTGATCACACTCAACGTCCATCATGCTCACCGCAGTGGTTCAACAGTTGTCCCAAACCCTCGACAAAACATAGAAGGAACAAGGTCTGAAGCAGTCAGTTCGGTTGTGTCGCGCCCTTTCGAACCTTACCACATTGTTGGGTCGATGAACTCGAGGTCGATAGGCTATGTTTGAAGAGAGGATAAGTCGTTGCCATTGGTTTTGCCGTTGTTTCGGACGATACCCGTGAGGGTTCTCTCTATCGAGCCACCACACATTCTTATCGGACGTTCATTATCCGAGCCACCTTTCACTGCTGGGAAGCCAACTCCATTGAGCACCAAGGAGTACTGTATCGAAGGAAAGGGCGCTGCAGGGCTATTTCGTGCTCACTCCCTCGCATCGGATACACAGCGCCCTACAACTGTGGGTAGCGCCAAGGTTTCTGGTGACCCAGATAATTGTGAGCGGTCGCAGGATTTTCATGGTGAAACAGGTACGCTGAATGGACAGCATAGCTTGTAGGGTTGCACGAGATCGAGGACTTCGCTTTCCTCGCCACGAGCAAATTTGCCTGCTCAGAATCGTTGTGGGCCACTAAAAACCTTTCACAAAGCGGTCACCGTCGAGCTGTCAATAATTCCAATATTTAGGATGTGCGTACAGTACAATCCCTAATCCCATACCAGACCCAGGATATTCTAATGATGCGAAGATGCGAAAGAAATGAATGGACAACAACTACGTAGTAATGAGTGGGTTAGTTCAACTAACAACGAGCGTGGGGGTGGATGAATGTATGTAGAGTGAGTGCGGGGCGGTATTAAAGATAGAGACTGCAAGCGACGTTCAACAGCCACCTTCCCACTGGATAAATGTGAATCAGAAAGGGTTTCGGTGGGTAATAGAGCGAACTGGAAAACTTACGAGACGATTCTTGGGATCTGCGTATTCCCATGTTTGTTTTTCCCAGTCTGCCACACGACAAACGCACCGAAATCAGGAAAATAGTACGGAAAGCTGAAAGAAAATACGCACCCATATACTGATCGATATGCCTCTGGATGTAATCCATAGTGGGATAGTCCTTGGGATCACATCCGATATTCTCATGCCCCTCCCGCTGGTAAATCCTCACATAGTCGAACATCATCTCCGCCGGGAAAATCAACGTCGAATAGTCAATGTTACCCCAGTTGTCTGTTCGAGAGGGATCAGCTCACTTGGTCGTCGTGAAGAAGGATTCTGATACTTACGACTTATACCCAAGTTCATAATGAGCGACATGGGTTCTTCTGGGACGATACGTCGTCCGACTTGACTTCCCTCAGGTCCACGATCGGGAGGAACAGCGGAAGCTCTGACTTGGAAGGACGGCTTTCCATCGACTTGCCATGTGATGAAACCATCGTCCCGAGCGTTAGGATCTGCCCAGTATTCGAAACCTAGGAAAATAGGCTTTCAGTAAACCAAAATGCAAGGAAAAGCCCAACCACGACACACCATACGTCACATATCTACGATTCGTGACTCCCTGGAATCCTTCATCCGGTACCCTCGTCAACGCCGAGACAGCCTGTTGCAAAGGACTTCCCGGGAACCCAAGATTAACCTTCGTTATACTAGCATTGTACATCGTAGTTCCGCTCTACAACAAGACGAGTCAGCAAAAATACTGCAATTGCAAGAGAGACGGAACCGTACTGACCTGTTCGTGATTCCACATATGCGTAAAGGGAGCGAACTGCGCACTCTGACTCGCAACAGTACCGGGTTGTCCAGCATCGTTGTGCTGAATCTCGATGATATCGATTTCCGGAGCTCCTCTTCCTCTGTATCGTTCGACGTTGCTACCATCAAACTTGCCCCACGGACCTGGGTGCTCAGAGTTGGGACAGGTACATGCGCTACGGGAAGGGAAGTCAGATAAGGGAAAAAATTCGAAACCCAAGACGCCCTCACCTCAAACGTTGTCCCTTCAACACGCTCAATCGACCATCGTACTGTTCCCAACCTCCACGACCATTAGTGAGCGCAGCTGCGGGCCCAAGGCCGTCCTTGTTCGTCTGATTGGGGAATGTCCCCACGTCGCATTCGTCGTACCTGGGCAAGGAAGGAAATCATATCAGTAGCTGAACGTTGAGTAGGCGGAGACAGGAGCGTACGAGTAGGGCCACGTCATGTGCGACGTTGCAGGATAACCAGGTCTTCCAAGATTACCCATCGTCCAAGCACCAGGCCAGTACTGGTTTTGTTCACTATCCGCACCGGGCAGGATCACAGATATCTCGACGTATCCGCCTGAGGGGTGAGGTGAGTAAGCACTCAAGGGACACCATGAAGTGTAGTAAGAAAAGACGCACTGGAGAAGCATAGCTTATTCCAGGTCTGCACCATTCCACTTCTGAACGAGAAATCATGATTATCTGCTGCCCTAAACGGCGCACTAGATCCCGGAGTCAACCCTCCCCTCGTCGTCCGATTCATATCCGCGTCCATCGTAATAACCATGGCACCGTCCCTCGTTATTACCTGTCGTGGGTCGTACCATTCCAAATCTTGGGTAACGCCGTACCAGAAATCCATGGCTTCGAAGTAGGGGTCGTCACCGGGGAAGAAGGTACGTCCGGGCTCTTCGAATTCGTCGGAGAAGACGAGGTTGTATTTTTGACCGTCAAATCCAGTACGTGTCTTGGCAGTTTCGGGGGTATCCTTGTCAATGAGTTCGCGTGTGAGGGTTCGGAAGGGGACTTGTCCAGTACCGTTGATACTACGAAAGTGTGAATGACATCATCCAACGAAGACAGAGAGGAACACGTACA